>JAYMFT010370757.1:0-37418 GCA_038088735.1 Panulirus argus
TCCTCAATTGGCCCTTATCTCTGTTCTTTCTTTCAGAAAAGTAAAACAGGAGGGGAGGATTTCCAGCCCCCCGCTCCATATATATATATATATATTTTCATACATATTCACCATTTCCCACATTAGCAAGGTGGGTTAAGAACAGAGGATTGAGCCTTAGAGGGAAAATCCTCACTTGGCCCCCTTCTCTGTTCCTTATTTTGGAAAAGTAAAAACAGGTGGGGAAGATTTCCAGCCCCATGCTCCCTCCCCTTTTAGTCACCTTTTACGATATTGCAGGGAATACGTGGGAAGTATTCTTTCTCTCCTACTCAACCCTTTGTGTGCAGATATAGATTTGGTTTGACTGAGATTACTTTGGTAGAGTCTTTATCAATATTTGATTTTTCAGAATTGCTAAAATGTTGACTTTTACAGGCAATTGGAGCCTTTCGTGAGAGTTGTGAACGACATGAAACCTTAGAACACGACTATGCAAGTTTGGAAGTGGAGCACTCACGGGTATCAAAGATGCTAACGAATATGAAAGAAACAGTTGCGAAGGTAAATTGATTCTCTTCAAAGGAATCAAATTTATGAATTCCTTTATTTCAAGGATGAAAAGCAGTAATATCTCATTTACTAATAAATTTATTGCTGCTTTTTATGCAGTTTAAGAGGTGTAGCCTTAGTTTGTTTTGAAGTTCTGAAGGACAACCTCTGTATATATTTCCAAAGTCATTTAAACTTACTGAATATAAAAGCATATACAGATATACACTTTGGTTAGGGCTAATAAACCATATACCAGTTTTTATTAGATGTAAAATATACACTAATTTTAGAGGTTCTGAATCGCTGGAATTTTTAGTTTGTAATTTCGTCACTGATTGTTAAGATCTGATCTTTTTAGATAGAAGATCAGTTTTATATGGTTACTAAAGAATGACTTGGAACTTCATGATGGAATTGTGTGACTATATTTGTGGCAATGTTTCACTTGACTTCTAATTGGAAGGATGATGTATGAACTGTAATTTGTATATCATTATTTTCCATTTGTACCTTTTATGTGCATTGTCATGGATTTGTGTATTTGGTCCTGTTCTTCTCATAGGATATGGACATATTTATTGTACAACAGTTTAGTGTGATTTGGTTATGAATGCTCTCCTTTCATATACAGTCAGAGGAATTATGATATCCTCTCTAGCCTTACTGAAGTAGATGCATAGATAGCCATTAGTGTAGAATAACATGTAGGAAACAGAAGAGAAAAGGTCAGAAGAAAAGATACCAAGAAGTAATTTCTTAATACATAGGTGCAGTTTTTTTTGGGTATCTTGAATGTTTCTACTTTAATAGCAAAAATTGGATTTTTTTCATGTGCTGCCATGCAGCCATTTCCCTGGTTCCAGAAAATGGATGTAAGATATGCAAAGCTCTAGTTTTCAGATTTAATACCAGAATACAAAAATCATTACTTTCTGCTTGGCTGGATGAACTTGTATTTAAAAAGATCCTCAAAATAGTCACTTGTGGCTAGGAAGTCTATAGTATCTTTTGCTTGTTCCTTAAAAAGAGTCTCTTACACACATGAGAAATCTGTGATATTCTTCCCTTTTTTCTTACTCACTCTGCAATTCTATTTCTTATATAAGATGTATTTTAGCTTTTCAGAAGTTACCTATGTTTATTCTCTTCATTTATAGCTGGAGAGTGTGCAGAGTGAAAAACTCCAAATGCAAGCAGAAGTGGAACGACTGAATCGGTCCATGGATAGCCTCAAATCCTCCTCAGCTCGTATGGTTGACTTGGAGTCTGAGAAGGAAGCACAGCTTCAACAGATTAATCTCTTACAAAAACAACTGGGTTCTTTGAAGGCTGAAAGAAGTAGAGCTGAACAGCTAGAACTTGATCTCCTGACTACTAGTAACGAAGTACAAAAGAAAAACAGGTCATTAGATGCCATCCAGAAGAAGTTAGGAGATGTAGAGAAGGACAGAACTGAGCTGGAAAATGAAAATTCAAAGGTATACTGTTATCTGAAATAAGAAGTAATGTACTGCATATTTCTGAGAGATTTTACAATGTAAAGGTAGTTGTACTCTAAGCACCAGACCTCAAGATTTTGATTATTGACAGATATTTAGTGCTTAAAATCTTGACTTTTACTTTATTTCTTGTGTGAAAAGATGTATGTAGTTTTATGGTGTGGGACTGAAATGAAAATAATTCTGCCAACAGCTCCAGAGAACAGTGGAAACACTCAAGTTATCAACCAAAAAGCTAAATGAGTTAGAAAGAGACCTGACAGAAATGGAGAGTAACAATGATCGACTTGACCGTGAAAATAAATCTCTTCAGAAAGAGGTCAGTAATGGTCATTGTTGAAATAAAATAAGTTTGTCACCTTCTTTCATCACCTTTCTCATTCTTGCTCACCCCCCTTTTCTCTCTCTCTGTTTGACTGTGAATTATTTCCCCCTATGATTACATTCAGAATTGTCATATAATTTTCGTTATTTCCTGTCAATGGAATGCAGGCTCTTGGATTTATGATGTCATTTTGGACTCTTGACTTTGGTTACTGATCCTGGACTCTCCACAGTGAGTACAACACTAACATCCCACAAAATTTGCCCAGTAATGGAATCAAATTGGTTTTAGGATTAGGGAGCTGGGATGCTACCTTTGCACAATATGTGCCCTTGGTTATTGCAGTAATTACCAAAAAGTCTGCATAGTAATTTCTTGATGTTTATCTATACTTATCTTGTATTTCCTTAACTTTTTTCGAGAAAGATTTTCTGATTTACAATTGTTTCCCACAGTAAATATTGTGTACATTCGCATAAAAGTTATTATTATTATTTTTTTTTTTGGGGGGGGGGGTTATTGTGAAAAAGCTGGACATGATAGATATTTGGAGAATGATGGTCCAAAGTACAGATATTTCTCTTCTGGTAAAATAAACTTTTTGTTATAAATAATTTTCATTGACATTTTAGGCATTAACTTTGCTTGGTATATTTAATAGGTTTCTAGACTACGCAGTGCCATGGAGGTCAAGGACAGTCTTATTGATGAAGCTGCAAGCAAAACTTCAACTCTAGAACGTGACATTAAAAGATTAAACAAAGAAGTGGACCAACTTAGAGGAAGTGATAACAAGTAAGTTCTTTTTTATATTTTGTTCATTTAGAAATTTTGTAAATGCATATTTGATGCTGTGCCAGTAGATGTTGTAGGGTTTCCTAACTTTTACAACTTCTTTTATGATTTAGACTTTTATAACATTTGCTTTTCTTTTGCAATGAACAATTAGTTGAAACTCAAGCACTGATACTTTTTACAGAGTTCGTGAGCTGGAGAAGGAGAAAAGAGAGTTGGAGCAGCAGATGATGACAGAACGCAAGACCCTAAATTGTTTAAGAGAAGATCTAGTTGCAGAGAAGGTGAGTCTTGGGTGATCTTAGCAAAACCTTAAATGCAATTAGGTTTTATGCTGCCACTGGATTTAGATTATTGGAAATAGTTTGAATAATTTTTTGTATGAACTCCCTTGTGAGGACCTTGAACTTGAGTCCTGCAATTTTTCACCTTTGAAATCAGGGGACAGTAGCACAAACCATCATAAAGCAGTAAAGTCATCTGTAAGTGTGGATTTTCTTGGAAATATACTTGTTCACTGTGGAGATTTAACACAAACTAGTGATAGTTTCTTCAGTATGACAGTTTAATGATAGTTGTGCTGTTGATTAGTTAGTCAGGATTTTCATTGTATTTATGGATGATGTTGAGGGGCTTCAGGATTGAGGGAATGCTTGTGTAGTGCCATTGTATATTGGCAAGGGGGACAAAGGTGAGTGTATGAACTGCAGGTTTGTTGAATGTACCTGTTAAGTTGTATGGGAGGGTGGTGATTGAGAGGGTTAAGCATGTACAGAGCATTAGAATGGAGGAACACTGTGGGTTCAGGAGTGGCATAGGATGTGTGGATCAGGTGTTTGCTTTAAAGAATGTATGTGAGAAATACATAGAGAAACAGAAGAATTTGTATGTAGCTTTTATGAATCTGGAGAAAACGTACAGTAGGGTTGATGGAGATGCTTTGTGTAAGATGTTACAAACATATGGGGTGGGAGGAAAATTACTAGAAGCTCTGATGAGTCTCTATCAAGAGAGTAAGATGTGTGGGTGAGTGGGAAGAAAGGAGGGTGCATGGTTTCAGGTAAGTGCGGGTCAGCAGTATGAGTGTTTGTTGTTCCCATGGCTACTTTGTTTATGGATGGGGTACTGAGGTAGCTAAATGTGAATGTCTTAGAGAGAGAGAGATGGGTTTGATGATTGTTGGGGATTAGGAGTCAGAGAGATTGGGCTGTTGTTGTTTGCAGATGATGCTACTCTGGTGGAAGACTTGGGTGTGAAACTACAGAAGCTGCTGTCTATGTTTAGCAGAATGTGTGAAAGGAGGAAATTGAAAATTTATGTAATTAAAAGTTAAACAGAAGAGTTTCATTTAAGTTTAGTAGGGGAGAGAGAGAGAGGTTGGTTTGAGTGAGACTAATTGGAGAGAACCTGAAGGAAGAGGAGTGTTTGAAATACTTAAAAATGACATGGCAACACATAGAATCATGGAAGCTGAAGTAAGCCATAGGTTGGATGAGGGGGCTATAGTCCTGAGTGCATTGAGAAGTGAGGGCAAAGGTGTGTATATTCATGAGATAGTAAATTTAGCAGTGTTAGTTTTGAACCGTAGATTTAAAAGTAGAGAAAGTGGATGTGATGGGAATGAAATGATGTAGACAATATATGGAGTGAGAAGGGATGATATAGTATGAAATTATTGGATATATATGTAATGGTTGAATTTAATGTGTGTATTGAATGGTGTATTTTTTCATTCAAAATCCTACATGATTATGTTTGGCATGGAAATCATTAGTTTCTACTTTGTTTAAAATATATATTTTTTTAAGGTACAAACACAAGAACTCACCAATCAGCTTGACAGCCTAACATCAGATTTGGCAAAGCTTGGCATCAATCCTGACAACCTCACTGCCCCTATCTCTGACAGTGACACTGAGTAAGTTTTGTGTGAACTATGTTATATTTTGAGGGCTTTAAAGCTGATCAAGATTTCATGGTGCAACTTTTTGTTAAATGATAATTTTTGCAAAAGTTAGCGATAAGCACTGGAAAATGTAAAAGATTTTTTTTTCAAGGAGAATTCAAGTTGATTTTACATATTGTTTATCAGAACATTAAATGTTCACATTTAAATCAAAGAAACAGTTTTACCATTGCTTACCCAAAAATTGAACCTGTGCTCCTGAGAACAATTGCACTGTCCAGTAGGGTCAGGAACATTGTTGATTTATCATTATTTATGCATTATGATAATAGCACATATTTGCAAAGTGTATTTTGACCATATAGTGCCCAAAAATGTTCTAATTGGTAGCAAAAACAAAGTGAAAAAGGAGTTGAAGGATTCACTGCATGGGTGGTTGCAGTCAGCTGATTGGGTCTTCATTTATGCCTGGGGTTTTAGTCAGCCATTGCATGGGGATAGCACCTTCCAGGACCTTGGTGTCATTTCCTGGTTGTGGAAAGGTTGGTGAGCAGTGTGGGATGTACAGACTATTTTTTGACAGCTGTGGACTACGGTCAAATTTGGTGTTGAGAATTGTGTCTTATGACATTAGGGAGCTGTGGTTTCAGTGCATCACACATGACAGCTAGAGAAGGATGTGAGTGGATGTGACCTTTCTTCATCTGTTTCTGGCACTTGCATGGGAAACAGCAATCAAGTATATGTAATAAGATATGACATGACCTGTCAACTGTGGCTGAAGGGTTTAATAGGAAGTTTCTTAAAAAATTTCCCAAGGATGATCCAGAGCTAAAGATATGTTTCATGGATTAGCTGTATAAATTACAAGTTCAGTCAATTTTTTCTCTCTACTGATTATTTTTTCTAATCTTTGGAAATATTTGGCAAGTAAATGGTCAAAAGATGTTTCTCTACATGTTGAAACTGTTCACTTGGATATAAATTATCTTTTGAGTTGTACGAAGAAATGGGTTATTGCAGATTCATCAGTTATTCTATATTTTTCCTTCCATAGCCGCTACAAAGCTCTTGAGTCAATGCTTGAGGAAACGCTGAAGCGAAGTGTGGAGGTTCGTGAAGAGAAAATTGCTTCTCTTGAGTCTCGCCTCACAGAATCTGTCAGCAGAAATAAAGAACTGAGAAAACAGCTGATGGAGGTTAGTAGTGCAAAGATGCTAGATGTGACTTTGACAGTCCTAAATCAGTCTGAAAGTATGTTGGTGATCCACCATGATTCAGAAGAAGACTGCTGTCATCCTCTCTCCTCGTTTTTCTCTCTCCATAAAGTCATTAAACAACTATGGGGACATTACACAGCCTTCAGCAGCGATGGTGACATTACATATCCTTGACACACTCCCACATTTATATCAGACCACTCTCACAGCACTGCGACTGCCAGTATCTTGCAGAAGCTAGAATTGTACCCTTTCTTTCTTGTACTTTACACTCCCCTACACATGTCAGAGTGTCATATCATTCTTTCCAGTTCCTCTAAATGAGCTAGTAGATGAGTTTCATCTGCATTCAACAACAACAATAATTTGCATTCCATTTTTCCATGGTTCAGTGGGAGACTTTTACCCTCTCTCACTCCCAGTATGTCTTCGTAAAAACATTGAATAACCATGGTGACATCGTACAGCTTTATCACATTCCCACATTTACATCAGACCGCTCACTCACACAGGCATATGCTCACACATAAGTGCTATTTCCTTTGATAAAGCTCTAAACTCTCTCATGGGTGTCATATGCATTGAATCTACGATTGCATTTGATATTGGCGTTATTATGTACTGCTGGGTTTCACATGTATCTTGTGTCACTGATTTGTACTAGCACTTATAGATGGGTATAACTCTCATACTTATGATAATTAAAGTAACACACTCTCCTTTTACATAGATTATTGTTTTTATTGTAATTGGCCTGCAAGTTTCTGACTAGGATAGCCAGACATACAGAGAAGTGGAGTTAGCATTCACAGGAAGGAGCAAAGGTAAACGGTGTAATTCTTTCACATTATAGCTGTACTTATAAGATGTAATGTGATAAGTTTTCAAATTTTTTCTTGTTTAATCTTGCATTGTTAATGTTCTGAATTTTTGAGGATGGATCTCATTTCTCATATTTTGAAAACTGAATTTTACAGGTGAAGAGTGAGTTAGAATCTTTGCGACAGCGTCATCAAGAAGAAGATGCATGTATAAGTGAAGATGTATCAAGGGAGGTCGCAAAACTCAGGGATGCTTTATACCGTAGTGGTGAGGAGGTTAGTATGGTAGTTAGTGATATTAGAAATTAGAAATCAAATATGAATTTTTTACAATCAGATTTCTAGCAACATTTTTCTAGATACATACTGTATTTTAACATTCTGTTTTAGAATGTTGAATCACATGTGTATTAGATCCATAGTTTTCTTAGAAATACAATAGAGTTATATCTTTACAAAGTCCATATTTTCTTCAGTCCTTTGTATTGCATTTGATTTTCAGTAGTCTTATGTATGTTATGTATGCCATGCGCTAAATATTCCTGCCCCTATTTGAAGGAACCAATTGTTTCTATACTCATTAGAGGCATGTATTGATGCTATAAGTCACCTAAAATTCAAACTAGCCCCTAGTTATATTTTTAAGACCTGGTTACACAGAGAAGACCATATTAGAAGCCCACTACCTTGCTATGTAGTCTTAATAGATCAGACTGTTAGGAGTTCAGATGGTAGCAGTAAGCTATCACATTAGAACACATCAGGAGACCATGAGTAAGCTATCACATTAGAACACACCAGGAGACCATGAGAAGTGATTTTAAATGAATAAGAGGAGGATTTAGTCTTTAGGAGGAAAGTGAAATTGAAGGATGACACACTGAGTCATTGGGAACACGCTGGCTTTAAATGTTAGTAATGTGCCAAGATTTAAATGCCTAAGAATTTTGGTTTAGTTTAAATGTTTAATGTGCTGGGCGTGAATGTCTAGGGTTGCTTTAATGGCTTATTTTCTTATTTCAGAATTCACTAGAATTCTTAACTTTGGGGAGACAACTTTTTCAGTGCAGGTAGGACTGAAAAGTTTAAAAGACAGGCCTCACCACAGAGGAACTTTAGCTGAAGGTGTGAAGTCAACTGTTGTTACATTTAGGAAAACAAAAAGTTGAAATTTAGTAATTTTGATAATGTTGTGATAAAAGGGATATACCTTCATCTGTTACATTTCGGCTTAGTTGAGTAATGTTTAAAGGTTTACCCTAAAGAAACACACATTCCTTGGAAATGGTAGATATTTTGCAAGCTATGCCAAGTTCTCAAAGTACATTTGCCCACAATACCATACTCTCTTCACCAGAAAGCACTACTCTATCAGATGCTCCAGACGGGGAATTATTTTCCCCCTTCCTCCAGTGGTATTACCGTCATTGCACACTACTGCCTTTCATGGAGGACAACTCAGAACTGTGGACTTGCAATAACCACTATTACACAAATACCCCATAAATGTCCCCTCCTCCAAACCATCATGGTCTCAACTTAAACACTTCACAAACAACAGCACAAAATACGCAACGTGTTTTATAATCAAAACCCCTTTAGCGATTGTTTACACTCTTAGCATATAAGTGCATTGAAGACTTTGTAAAACAAAGATAATGTGAATTGCAGAAAGGAAGCCTTGATAATGAAATATCCGAACTCAAGTCCCAGACTGCCAGTTATCGAGAGCAAGTGTGTGCTCTGCAGTCTCAAGTGACATCTTTATCCAACCAGAACACAGTCATGTCTCAGCACAATGCCAAACTGCAGGGGGAGAATGCTCGTTTACAGGTGGAGAACACCACCTTACAGTCACAGTCTGCATCACTTATAGCACAGAACTCTGCCTTACAGTCAACTGCCACTCAGAGTGATGCAGAAAGAGATAAGGTTGGTATTATCCTATTTTTTAAAGAAAACTCTTGTTATTTGGAAATACTTGGATCATTTATTAAAACTTCTTAATAGTTAAAACCTCTTGGGACTTGTAATATTGAAATTAAACAATGTGATCTTTATGAAACCATGTACACCGCTTTTTGACACTTCTTGATGGTTAAAATCTATTAAGATAGCAGTTGACTGGTTAGCCCCTATTGCCTTTGGAAGGATATCATTTTCAGAAATTTTATGGTTATTACACCTTGATTTTCTTTTCATTTGTATATTATATTTGTGTTACTGATTTTTTTTGTAACACCTAGTACATATACTTGAATTGTAAATTTTGAAATTAAAAAAAAAAAATGCAGGGAAGCCTTGTGATCTAGGAATATGAGTTGAGCACTCAAATTATGTCTGAAAAACCTGTCTCCTTTCCCTCTGGATTAAACCCTCCACCTGTCCAAGGATAGACTTCATTGCTATCCATGCCACATAGTGCCATTAGGCTCTCCCTGGTAACTCCCACTGATCACTCCTGTCATGCCAGGGGTGCATATTATTTTCTGTTTCAGAGAAAGGATTGACAGGGAAAGAAAATGGGAAAATGGAAGAAATTGGTCAGGGAAAGGAAATAGGATTCTTCAGAAGGCTCTCCTAGCAGGAGAAAATGGTTTTTCAAATTTCAAAATCCATATTCTAATGTAAATATAGAATATAAGATTAGGAACATATTGCAAAAAATGACATTCTAAGAAGAGTTGTGTTAATAGCACAGGATGACTGAGAAAGTTGAATAGTGTGAGCTGAAGTGGTTTGAGCATATGGAAAGAGCAAAGTGGAGGGTTATATCAAGAAGATACAAGGTGTCATAAAAGAGACTTATTTGCGCCCAAACACAGATAGAGAGACTGGAGCGAATGGTATACATGATGAACCAGAGCATATGAAGTGATTAGAGGAAACCAAGGAATGCTCTATGGGGCTTGGCTGTGGATGGGGGAATCTGGTTTCAGTGTATTATAAATGACGGTTAGGGAGAGGATGCAATTAAAAGTGGCCATTCTTCATATGTTCCTGGTGCTACCTCACCAATGAGGGAAATGCAAAACAAATATGAAAAAAGTGAAATTTTAGAAGAGACCATTTTCTAGTTGTAGCATGGACCTTGCTTTCCTGTCAGTCTAACACCAGAACAACAAGGAATATTTCTTTCAGAAAAGAGATTCCTCATGAAGTTTTAGTGAATGGTGTAGGAGTAAAGTTTCAGTGAATGGTGTGTAAGTATAGAGAATAACAGTGGTAGGTTGATATAGTGATAACCAAGACATTGTCACTTGCCTTTAATGAATCTGACCAGATTATTTGCATGTCAATTTTAGTATGGCATAAGCCTTTGAAACACGGACATTTGCTAGGTACGTCGCTCTTGTGATGAGCGAGGCAACCGGCTGACTCAGCTAGTCACTGATCATGAGGCCCTGCAACGACTTCACCAGCAGCTGACCAGAGAATATGATAATCTTGTACTGGAACACAACAATCTAAAAAGTGCTCACAAAACCTTGAAATTGGAGCAAAAGGAACTAAAGGTTAGTGTGTGTGATTGTTTAACATAGGTATACATGGTAAAAATGAGTAAGATGAATTTTAGATAAATAATGTTACTGTTGATTATTGCACACTTTGCAAAGTTTGTTTCATATCCATGCTCAGTAGTTGAAGCTTAGACTTGCTCAGTGTTTGACGGTATTTAGCCAACCTACTTTTTGCTTATGGTTTTTGATGAGGATTTTAGATATTCTCTTCCACACAAAACATTGTCATTTTCAGCTGTTTTCAGTCTTAAATCATCCAGCCATCTAACTCTTTTTCATATTCATACCTCATTTCTGGAAGTTAAGGGAATTTCTACATCCTTTTTCCTCAGGCTGCTGTATTAACACTCGTTTAATTTTCTTAAATGGCCAAGGCATTGCTGTTGCCACTTGTCCATTGTCTGCCATCAGTCATTGCTTCTTCTAATTTTAAAAGTTGTTTCTAAACTGAAGAGTATCTTTTAAACTTATATGAATATGATGTGGAATAATACAGATAATTTGTTTATTGAAATGTAATCTGATTTTTTTGTCATCTATTTTGGAGTCACCAGTTCTCAAAAGCCTTAGTATTGTAATATAACTAATTGCCATCTCACTTCTCAGAGCTGTTTTACCAAATAATCATTTCTCCATTTATCTCTTATGGCAATTTGTTTTATGTAACTTTACCATAGTATTATCAAATTTCTTTAAATATGATCATGGCAAACATTAATTAAAGTGCTATATATACACATCTCATTATTTGTAGTATTCTATACATTGTGGAATGATTATAATCTGGTATTGTGATAATGCATTTAAAGAACTGAGGTTCATTGCTTCTGTCCCTAGGAACGTCAGAGTGATATGTCTGCAAGTGAGGATGAGCTGCTAAAGCTCCGTGAAGCCTTGGAGGAAGAAATGACTAAGCTCAAGACTGATTCTACCTCTTTAGCAAACCTACGTAGTGAACACTCAAGACTCAAGGTATTCTTCTTTTTCTTTTGTTATGCCTAATGTATCTTCTTAGGTAAGTTTTCATATGCAATGACACCAGTTTTGCTATCAGCCATTGTATATGTGTTATTTGACCTCACATGAAAATGTACTTAAAAGTGGATTAGGATAATGGTATGTCAGCATATACCTTTATAAACAGAATGAGTGAAAAGATTGAGATTAGTGATGTACTTGTTGGTTCTCTCATTTTTGTAAGCAGTTTCATACTGTCATTGAGAAGATATATCTCTGCCTCATCTTTTCTATTTGTTTCTCAAATAGCATACACCCTGAATCAATATTAAGTTGTCTGCCGTACATGGCAAGTTTATGTTTACATTCTCTGTTTTTTCTGTTGGCTATTGTCATTTGAACTAAAATTTTTCACTTGCCATGCACATCATTCTTGGCACCTCCCACTGAAATCATCCCTATTTCTTGAGGTTTTCCTGAATGAAGATGATAATCATAACTCCCTTTTAAGTTGATATTGGTTACAAGTTTTAGTTTAGATGGGGCTGGGGACAGCACTTTAGTAAAGTGCTCTCTGCAAAAGATGCTTGTAGTCTCGGATGTAAGTGCAGTGCTTGCAGCTGTGCTTGACAAGATATGTAGGTCCATATTACTGAAATGGCATTAGCTGACTCCACCCGCCTTTGGCTGCTCTGTGGATGAAAAGCTGCCTTTGGCAAGGATGTTTCATTGTCTGTTGATGAAAGGGAAGACTTTTTCACTCCAAAGGAGCCTATCTTTTCCCTGCTGCTGGAAGTAGTGCAGCCTTGGAGTTGTGAGAGCTCCTAGAAAAGGGCTCCAGGAGTAACCCCAGGACTCTTACTGATTGTGTCGGCAGTTGACAAGATGACTTTTTACTGAAACTAAACACTTGTTTAATGATGGAAGCAGATTTGTAATTAAAGGTTCATTCATTCAGATTTCTTGACACTCATAATGCAATCGCCCATAAATATTGTTGTGAAATACATGAAAGGGAAATGATTTGTTTTGCTTGTTCTTGGCCTGGGTTTAGAAATGGAGTTGTAAATCACTAGCACACTGAGGTATCAACCTACTGGTTATGTCCACTTTAGATTAGATATGACCAGAGTAATTCTTTTTTTATGCTTAGCTTGGATATGAAGGTAGAAAATGAATGACACTAATGTAACGTTTGTCATATCAGACTTTCACTTGTTGACCAACTCAAGTTTGAATGTGGATCCTCATCATTGTAATGGTACTTCTGTTATATGAACTTTTCTCCTTATGATGCTGCCAGAATTCCCAGAATTTATTTTTATACTGTTGATAAGCATGAAATCCATAACAAATGCTCATGAACTCATTAATGTCGGTGTGCTTCTCAGTTTGTTCTATCACTGAGTCAGTCTTCTTGATGGATGTGGAAGAGGTGGGAATACACCTGCATTATGATGCAGTGATTTATTCATATATGCTTCAGGTTTTGCTATTAAGTTTATTATAGGCATGTGTGGAGAATTATGATTAAATATAACACTATTTTGCAAAAATAAGGCATATTCTTCCTTAGGATGGATATGATTATTTCATGGCCAGCATGAAGACAAAATGTTTTGGAATTATATCACTGTGGATTTATAGCATTAAATGGTTTCCATATAATTAACTAGAAATATATGGTGTTTATAAAACTGCTGATAAATTAACCAATTTCATTTTTGATTTTAGGATGATTTTCGGAGTCTCTTCTCAGCAAATGAGAAACTGCGTACAGAATACAAGTCCCTACAGGGGGACTATAAGACCATCAAAACAGAGAATAATACTTTGAAGCTGCGATTAACAGAGCTACGAGGTGAACTAAATGACACTCGGGATCAGATGGCTGCCCTAGATGTTGAAGTATCAAAGTTGACCAACAAATGTCAGGTAGCTTTTACTGTGAAGTCACTAGAGTCCTAGAATTAGATCATGTAACATTGTTTTTAGCCTCTAAAAGAGAGTTTCTAAGAGGTTTCTGATAGGATTCCATAAGTACAAACTTGGTTTTGGATTTGTATTGAATGAGTTGTGTAATACACTTCCCTCTTAGACATGATTTAGTTCTGATTGATGCTGTTTGAATGTTGTTGTTTAAAGCTCCTTTATTATATAATAATGGATAGTAGACATGGAAAATATCTTTGACTGAAAAGGGAAAAGGAGTTTTATATGACAAGATGTTTGCTCATGTTATGGTTGTTAAATGAAACAAAATTTGACATTGCACAGGACTGTGTGACATGGTAAATGAAAAGCCAAGATATAGTGTACATAAAACCAAGAAGGAAAATGATACCAACTCACTGAGTTTGGGAATTCAAGTCCCTCTAGTTGGAAACCAAGTTTTGGGTGTAGAAGAGCCTCTGAAACCACTGTAGAACATATGCAAGGTAGAGGAGTAAATGAGTTGGAAGAATTGTGATGTGATGTGTGTCCAGTTGGTGAAATGTACATAGGCAGAGGAAATAGAAAAGTAGGAATGGTCTTTTCATGTGTCATATATGTATAAGTATGAGAACAAGCTTTAGAGGATGCAAGAAAGTTGATTTTTATCATTTTATAATAATGTCTTCGCTACACATGGGATGTATTAAGTGCAGTAGGCAATATGTTTTGAATTAGTTCAAACTTTTGATTAGAAATAATGTATTCAAATGTGGATGGAGCAGTAATTTTAAAGAGCTTGAGTGAATTGACTAGGTCAGGGAAACCAAACTCAATAAAGAGGTAAAATTTAGACTAATGTGTCCAGAGGGTTTAATGTTGAATATTAGGGAATGACAATGAATGAATCATAGTAGAAAGGACTAACATAGTCTTTCTAATAGTCTACAAACCTTCCAGAAACTACAGTGACCTAGATTGATACTACAGATAAAATAAAGAAGGAACAGTCAGAATGGTGAAATAATCAGCAGTGCAATCACTCCTCAGGGATGGTAAAGTACTGATAATTGGGACTTAGGCTATAGATTAATGAGTTAAGAATTTTTAGATTTATAGGAGATAGAGGCTGATGGAGACACAGGTTTCTTAAATACATATTGGAAAATTTCCTGGATTAGCTTTTCACTGTTGATGCAAGAGCCGGAGGGACTGATAAGTCATCACTACTAGACCTTTTTCATACACAGTAACACAGAAGTTGCATGGGTTCTTATAGTGATGAGGATTCATGGACAAATTTTTAGTGTTTGTACTGGAAAATTTCCAATACCAACATGTCAGTGATCACTCTAGGTTGAGAGAGATTGATACACTATTATTACTAGATTTTATCTTCAAACATACTTGCCTGGATATCAAGAACATTATATGTGATATGCCATTTGGAAAAAATGATTACGTAATTCTCAGTTTGACTATATGGTTAATCAGCACAATAAAAGAACAGAGGTGGGACAAGAGATAGTGGGGAAATTACTTTTTTCATACATGCTTGCCATTTCCTGTGTGAGGGAGGTAGCATCAAGAATAGATGACGGAGCCATAGAGGGAAAATTCCTCACTTGGCTCCTTGTTCAGTTCCTTCTTTTGGAAAGTAATACAGGAAGGAAGGATTTCCAGCCACCTGCTCCTGCCCCTCATAGTTTCCTTCTGTGACATGCAGGCAGTATGTGGGCAGTATTCTTTCTCCCCTATCCCACAGATGATAAAGAGGAGATACAGTTGTGGAAATTACACTAACCTCGACAATTTCTATGGTTACTTGGATTGTGAGATGTAGTTCAGTAGCCATAAACTAAAGCTTTGTAGTGAGATGTTCTGTGAAATTTGCAATGCAATAGGAACATGGGTTCCCCTTGCTTGAAATACAAAGGGAATGGTAAGAAAGGGGAAGGAATGGATTCATAAAAGATGTCAAAAAGCAAAGAGCCTTGAGATGTGCAGTGTTGTCTATGATATAGTTGCCAAACCAACTGGCCTACAATGGCAAAGTATAAAAGAACAAGGAACAAGTACACTGGGATAGGAAAGGAGTAACATAAAAACTTTGAAAAGGATATTGTGGATAAGGTAGGAGAAACTCCAAAACTTTTCCATAAATTCATCAAGTCAGTTATCATGGTAAGGGGTTCAGAGGGAAGAATTATTGCGGATGATGTAAGGATATGTGAGGAATGGAATGACAAGTTCAAAAGTGCTTTCACAGTGGAAGACAACAACAGTGAGATGGAATGAGGAGGTTTTATAAAGTATTGAGACATTTGAAAAAACATTAACAGAACACTAAAAGATCTTGACTCATACAAGGCTAGTAGTCCTGATGAGATTTCACCATATATGTGAAAATGCGTGCAGATCCTATTTGAAATACTGTTCAGGATGTCATGAGAGAGAGGCAGAGTACTAAGGGAATGAAAAATGGCGAATGTCATACCTTCCTACAAGAAAAGAGACTGCGAATAGGCACAGAACTACAGACCAATCTCACAGACATTTGTGATCTGGAAGATTTTAGAAAAGATAATTAGAAAACCAGTTGATGACTTTCTAATGAGGAGAAATTACCAAAGTGAGACAGCATTTTTTAGGGAAAGGAGGTAATGTGCAACAAACCCCTTAGATTTCTAAGAGAGGGTGAGCTCTGTCTTGGATGAAAGGTAAGGCTGGGTGGACTGTTTGTATCTGGTATGCCAGAAAGCATTTGACACAGTATTCACGGAAGGCTGATTGAGAAGCTGGACCACCAGGCAGGAATAAGGACAAAAATTCCTTCAGTGATTAGGAGATTATATCAGTGAAAGGGAACAAAGAATGCAAGTCAGGAGAGCCTTCTCTTAATGTGTTGAGGTGGCCAGTGGAGTGCAACTGGTTTCTGTTCTGGAACCATTACTCTCTTTAATCTTTGTAAGTGACTTACCTGATGGTATGGTCTCTTACCTGAGTATGTTTACAGATGATGTAAAGGTCATGAAGGAAGTGAAGAGTGAGGAGAATTGCATCAACTTTACGAAGGGTCATAAACACACACTGAAATTGGTTGAATACATGACTGATGAAATTAAACTCAAGCAAATGTGAAATAACCAGGATAGGACAAAGTGAGGGATTGCCTCAGTGGGAGTGTTATCTTACAGGAAATAAGCTACAGGATTCTCTGTGTGAGAAGGACTTTGGAGTCAACAATGTCCATGACTTGATACCAGAGTACCACATTAGGAGAATAGTTAAGGAACAAACTATCACCTGGCAAATGTTAGAATAGTTTTCAAGTATAAGAAAATATCAAGCAGGCTTTACATATACTAGATGGCTGAAACTTGATATACTTCCCATGTTTGGTCGCTACACCTAAAGAAGCTCAAAGAGGCAGTAGTGAAGGTCCAGAGGAGGATAGCAAAGATGATACCCGAATTAAGAGAACTGTGTAATAGGGAAAGGGTAAAGGCTAGAACTTTAAGATTGCCAACTTTCGAAGAAAAAAGAGGGAGAGGTGACCTAATTTTATCCTTGAAAGATATTAAAACAGATCAGTAACATGGACAGTGTACAGTTCTTCAAGAGATTTAAGTATAGAGCAACCAAAGGATCTAACATGAAATTAAGCAATTTAATTGTTAAAAAAAATTTAAAGAAGTCCTTCTATAGTATTGGAGTGGTGGATGAATGGAATAGAATGACTGAGGACATGGCTGATATAGACAGCATACATAAATTTAAAGATTTATATGACAGTATAAAATGCTCAAGAGATGGGGCCATATGAATGTAAAACTCCCTCCCCATATCATAATTACACATGCACACTTTCATATATAATCATGAAAAGCTTTGTGTTTGACATAATGAAGTAATACTGTGTACATTCTATTTAACTGCATGAACATGAAATTTTAGAATAGAACTTACGATCATGCTTTTACTGTTTAATCCATAAGGGTGTATGAGATATCTCCCTGAACAATTGTGGTTCCTGTATTCATACTTTTTCTTGTTTAGGTGCTTCAGACACTGAATATGACACTTGAGGAGGACAGGCGGTCACTAATGTCCCAGGTGTCACTATTATTGACCCAGTATCATGACCTCCTCACCCAGACACTGGAGGACAAGCAGCACTTCTACCAGGAGGAGAAAAATTTCACGTAAGTTTGCCTATTGTGTAGTAATCAATGATTATTATTCAGGACTGACTGATTACAGAGAAGAATCATATAGATTCCTCCATTATACTTCATTGACAAGATAAAGTTACTCCTACAGTGAATCACATGTAGACTGTAAAAAGTTGTGTGATGTTGAATGTTTGATATCTTTACAGTGATAAGTTGAATAATTTGCGTCGTGGAAAGGAGAAACTAGAAGAGAAAATCATGGAACAGTACCGTCGCATGGAGAATTCTCCCTCAAAGAAGTAAGCCGCTGTTTTGAAACTGAGAGATGTCTTGTAGCTTTCATGAATCTTTTCTTTTTCATCTTATCAGATTGTAGGATTAGAACTGAGGCTTTGCACTGGGGCTGAAGTAAACTTATGGTATATCCTGCTGTGGTATTGTGGGAAGAGCTATCTATAGTTTTCTTAGGCTGATTTTTAATAAAGATATTTTGGAGATGGTTGAATTTGGCAAGTCATAGGTGTCATATCAAATATTTTTTCCTTTAATGAAATAATCCCCTTTGCTAGTAGCATGGTATTAGATTCCTGTAATCACATCACTTGATATTACCCTACAGTAAACAGTTATTACAAATGACACACACAACATTGACTCCTCCACACTGCAAACATCAGCAGAAAGTCACAGAATATCTACTAGCACCAACTTTGGACAAGAAAACTGCATCTAATCTGCCTGGTCATCTGCCCTCTCATATGCAAACATAGCAAAACTACAAATCACAGAAAACATAGCACTTAGAAAAGTCACTGGTTTACTAGCAACCATAAACACTTAGCACCTTCACAATGAAAAAAATTATACTCCCAATACAAACTCACTTCAGTATGCAACAGTTCTGGACACCTTCTTCCTAAACCACCCCACTACAAAAAGCTGACTCATGCTTTTCATTTCAGCGACCTAAGCTTACAGATCCCTCCCGTACAGACATAACAAAACTACAAATCTCAGAAAACATAATGCTCGGAAAAATCGCTGGCTGACTAGCAGCCATAAACACAGCACTTTCACAATGAAAAAATTATACTCCCAATACAATCTCACTTCACTATGCAACAGCACTGGACACCTTCCTCTTAAACCACCCCACAACAATAAGCCTACTCATGCTTTTCACTTCATTGACCTAAGCTTACAGATCCTTCATCCCCTAAAAATATGACTTGGACAGAAATACATTTATACCATAATGTGACAAGCAGTAAAAGAAACATTCTCTCAACCTAGTCTTAAACTCCACGAGACATAAACATATCTGCAGCTACTCTACCTAGGCATATACAAGTTCAAACTGTCTGCTCAGTGTTCTAGATAGCATCCATCTCTCCATTACAAGAAACAAACTGTTCATATCATAGAACTCCTAATATAGAGGATGAAATTTCCATACTGAAGATGTTGAACATTTACTCTTCAGTTGTCTTGTGCCCTCACCTTGCAAAGATGTACACACATCACCACCACACACCTTGTCCCACCCAGTAAATGCAACTGCCTTTGTGAGTGCTGTGGAAGCAACATAAGAGGGGTACCTGGAGGAGGAAGATAAAGGTATTTGTTTACATATGCTGATATAGAAATAGATGTTTTTTCATACTTGCTTGCTATTTTTCCATGTAGCAAGGTAGTGCCAGGAACAGACGAACAGTGGCGTCATTGGCTCATGTCCACTTTCTAGCTGTCAGGTATTACACGGAAACCATAGCCCACTATCCACAGCCAAGCCTCACAGCTCTTTCCATGGTGTCCTCTAACAGCTTCAGATGCCCTGGATCAGCTTATAGATAGGACATCACCCCCTGTATACCACATCACTGAAATTCACTCTATCCCCTCACACCTCATACCCTCATGGATGATCAGGCCCCCACATCTTGAAGCATCTTTCGCTCTAAACATCCTCTTCCTTGTATATTTCCCTTTCTCGTTGTACCTTCCACTTCTGACATGTATACCCTCTTTTTATCTTCTCACTTTTTCTCTTCATATGTTGAAACCATTTCAGCACACCCTTTTCTCCTTTCTCATACACACTTTTCCTACTTCTACACCTCTCTGTTACCCTATCATTTGTAATTTGATCAACCCTTCTCACAACATATATTGCCCTTAAACATTTAATTCTTAACTTGTCCACCTTCTTTTGCACTTTTTCATGTAGATCCCACATCTCACATCCATGTGGTAAGCATATGATTGAGAGAATTGACCAGGGTATGCTGAAATTGTTCATACACAGAGAAAATAATCAGTTTCAGTTTTAATACTTGATTCCTTGATAAAGGAATCGGGATCCTAGTGCTGTCACTAGGTACCCCTGTACAATAATACTAGAGGCATCTGGCAAGTGTTGCGAGTACATATAGATATAACAAAGGGGCTTATTAAAGCCTAAGGAAGTTGGGATGTTCCTTCAACACAACATCAATATTATTTACATAATCAAAGAAAGACTGACAGGGAATCTATGTATCAGTTGTGGAGGGAGGAAGGGTGAGGGGAGACCAAGGAGATGGAGGTAAAGAGTAAAAGAAGCTGTGGGTGTGTTGGGGCCTGAGTGTGGTAAGGGGTGTGGATAAGATAGGATGAATTGGATTGACACAGTATACTGGGGGTTACATGCTATTAGTGGGTAGCATGTGGTCAAGGTAAACCATGGAATAGCCTGTGAGGCTTGGTTGTGGACGGTAGGCTTTGGTTTTGGTATATTACACACGACAAGTAGGGAGTGGATGTGTACAAGTGAGATCATTGTTCATATGTTCATGATGCTACTTCACTAAGGGAAGACAGGCAAATGTGTAAAATGTATACCATAACCTACCTTACCTTCCTACTCAAGGTAGGGCTCAGTAGGGCTCCAGTACCATTCAGGAAGCTGGGTATATCCACCGGATGTGACGACAGGTCAAGAAGTGTGGTGGTTGTGTGATTGTGGGGTAAGTGTATGATAATTAAAGAGTGCTCAGTGTCTTCAGTGTGGAAGATGCATATTGGACATGAGGGTTTCTTGTTGAATTGACATTTGTAATGTTGGAGAGATGGGTTGTGTTCAGAACACAGTCATGAAAGTGTAACTTGCACATGTCTAGAGAGTTTAGTTTCAGATGGATTTAGTCTGTTGGGGTGGAGTTAAGATGGGTTGGTTGTTTAGCATTTGTAGAATTATTTTGATGTGAATTTACTTTGTTCTTGTAGTATTTGTTGGGTTTGAAGGGCATCTGCAGGTATAGTTTCTTAAATTGTGAGGTATGGGTGAGGCCTCTATATATGCCTGGAATTAGTGATTAGTTTAAATCTAGGTTGAGTTAGAGGGGTCCTGTACTTTTGTAAAGAATTGGATGTCTAGCATCTTGACATGGGATTGTGTTAGAAGTATGTTTATTTCACTGTACAGGTGTGTGGTTGCTAAGCATCCATAGATTGATCTCTTAGTGCTTGTTTTACTGTGTGGTTTATAGTTTTATTATGTTTGCATTGGAAAGGGAGGAGAACCAGGCAGGCAAGGTGTAGTATAGGGTGGAACAGATGATTTATGTTTAGAGGATACTATAAGGTTCTTTATCATGGCCAAGGCTGGTGTTAGTCATTGTTCTGAGGGCTTTTATTTTGTTTATGGTCTATGTGTTAAAGTTGGTGGTGTTAGGAATGAGAATGTCATCTGCATGTCATCTGTGATGCCAAGTACAATTATAGTGTTGCTGAGTGGGAATGATTGATCTTCACATTATGGGAGGGTGGAGACAAATGTATGGGATATGATGTTGCAGTTGGTGAAGGGAAATATGTTTAGGTGGTTTGGTTATTTGTAGAAGATATTTGGTGATAGGTTGATCAAGAAATTAGAGTGAATTCAGAATGTAGAGAGTAGAAGACAACCAACTTTCTAGAATGGAGTATGAGGGAGTACAGTAAGATAGAACCTAGAAGTTGTGAGTGGAATGGAGCTTGTTACGGAGGTGTGTTTTGATAGGGCATCCCGTGTCTTTTATGTGTTCTCTTTTCTCCTCTAAAGGGGAGTTTCCATAGGGATCTTGCCATCAGAGATTTATTAGAATATTTTCATTGATATTAAGTTCTTAATTTTCTTTGCTATGTTGTTTATCTTTTCCACTGTCCTAGACAAACTTGTACCTTAATATGAAATAAGTCTGAGGAATTAAGATTAAGCAGCTGTGGATCTAAGAAATGATATTCCCCCTGCTAGGTTATCACCGGGCTGTGTGCCGTATTCGTAAGTAGTGTGGGAGATGTTTAGTAGGTTCATATTGTTGAAACCATGTCACCATTGTTTCTTTTGCGTTATGAAAAGTCTGTTGCTAAGAATAGCCAGAATAGTGTGAAGATGCACATACCAAGTGTCAAATTCCCAAAGTGCTTGATTTGGATGAACATATCTTTTTATGAAATAGATTTTAAATTATAGTAAACAGCAAGATTAAGTGATGCAGTAGAAGAATTATACCTTGACCCTGATTAAAAATGATGTGATGAATTGTATGTAACTGTCTTCAAAACACAATTAGAACCAAGGGTGATGTGCAGACTGGTAATTTACTCTTACAATTTTTCTATAACATTTTGAGAACTCTAACTGTACTGTTGTTTGACTCTCCTGTAACTTTTTCAGAACACCTTATTTACTGTTTTACTCCTTAATGTTGTAACCTAGTATGTAGTGTAATTAAATCTGCTTTGAAGCATCTGCATTACTGATGTCCCCTTTGGAATAGTTCTCTTCATTTTGAAAAAGATGTGCCATGTACAATAATTTTTTGCAATACTGTGTGATGTGAGTATTGTGATTGTGGACTGATTTGGAGTATAATTGAATGAAGTTTCCTGTGTTAATAGCTGCTTGAGGTCAGAAACTATAAAAGGGTGAAATAAGGAGTTTGTGAAAATGCTGGTAGATAAGAAATGAGAAAAAGCAGATATTTAAAGGATTATGTCAACTGTAAATTGATTTAGTTTGATAATTTTAGCTTAGGATATGTACAGAAAGAAATGTTATTTTATTAATTACAGGGTAAATTTTACTTCACTTATGGAGTTTATATAAGATCAGGAATATTTGAATAGAATAGTAATTTCAAGGTTTGTGTGTATTAGCAGATGACTTGAGTAAAGAGTTGCTTCAAAGACAGTTGTATGTTCACTTTGTTTTAAGAGAGCACTATTTAAAGTTCAAAGAAATTACATCCTGGGATTTTTCAGCCACTCTTCTCCTCCCGCTCAGAATTTTATGGGTTACAGGTAGTTTAGTTATGCATCAATTTATGACTTTTTTACATATGACCGAGTTTCATTTATACATTTTTTTTTTGTGGCTATGTAAGGTTCAGTAATTTTTATGGGTTTAGTCCATGGTGCTTGCAGTATTGCATACGCCTCTGTTTTTGTAGTACTGTACTTATGAATGCACCCCATTTTCTGTATGAACTGTAAAGGGTAGCTCAATAATTGAGTTAGCTGCATTTTGACATTGTTGCATGTTGTGTGTACACTTCTTTGGTGTTAAAGTAATACCTATCATGGATATTGTACTGCAAAAGAGGCTAATGAATGTGAGTTTTGTGACATTCAGTATTCTTAGATGTAGAATAGAAAATGGATTTTCCTAAGTTTATATCACTAAACAAATAGTGATCGCTTTATTTTTATGGTAGTTGATTGATTTAAAGCTAAGAAAAGTATATCTTTATAATTGTTTTCTCTTTGTGTATAAAGCTTCTAGGAAAATAAGTAATGTTTATGAAAAAAAAAATTTTTTGAAGAAACAAAAAATAGAATGATTATCATAATGATTATCATCTTTACCAAAGGTAATGTTATGATTTGTTCTACCTTTTCAGGAAAGGTTTTGGATCCAACCTTGTCCGGCGAGTGAGGAGAGCAGGGACAGAACTCATCAGTAAAGTACCCAGGGTAAAGATAGAATAATAAAAAGAATGAAAATAAAGCAGGGTTACACTAGTCTTTGCTTTTAGTTTTAATTTTCAAAGTTTTCTGGTTTACATATATAGGTTTAGGTTTGTTAGTTTTATGTTTATTTTTTGTTGCACTGGTTGCAGATGCTAATATTAAGTTGTATGAGAGGACCACTGTAGAAAGCTCCATGATTTTCGTTTGAAAATTTCAGATTATGTTTGCCTTTTCTGTGATGAGTATTTGGTAGTTTCTAATGCAGTTATCTCAAAGGTTCCTGTGACTGTAAAGATACCCTTGGCAGTGTCACTTTGGCAGAGTGAAGGGGCTCAAGCCTACTGGTGGTATACAGTATTATGGAAACATGGGTCAGATGAAGAAGTTTTTGATGTGTAGGTATGAGTGGGGAAAATCCTGCAGAAACCTGTGAATATGCTACTGTGGTTTGACAGGTTTATTGTCTACAGATCTAAGGCTATTCTAATGTTAGCTCCTAAAGTAAGCAGTTCCTCTGAAATTATCTTCACCCATTGTAAAAAAAAAAAAAACTCACAAAATGTCTGTATCTTGCATTATTGAAAATACCCCCCAAAATTAGTATACTTTCTTCTGTGTTGGTGTGAGCAGTTGCGGAGGGGTTAGGGAGGGCTTGGGTTGGTGGAATGGCTGCTCCGTATCTGTGTATGTTTGTGATATTTTTTTTCTCATTTGTGATATCATTCTACATTTGCATACTCACATTCCATGCTTTACAGTTTTTGCCAGGAATTACATCACACTGTACATATGTACCATTTAAAATTTTTCCATATATTTATTACTTAAACAGTAAATGGCTTGTATCATTTGATATTTACAGATTATTTACACAGGCAGAACTTTATTTACTTTAATAAATGAACAAGTAGACTTATTTTCATTAAAAATGTAAACACAGATGCTATAGAAAATGTGCCTATTATTTTAAGAATGACTACAAAAATGGGCAAGTAAATCTGGCATCACACGAGATGACATTTATTGTATGTACACTATTGGGATCTCAGGCTGACTTAAATGTGTGATTTTGCCCAGCAGTGGCCAACAGTGTCACTTGACTCCACTATAGGCACTCACAGAGGTTGGCAGTTCAAACAATGGCAAGAAAAATTTTTGTATTTACTGACATGCACCCCAGTTGTCTACACTTGCATCTGTTGGAGTGCACTGCATTATGAGGGTTAGAGGTATACATTGCTTTGGATTTAGGTGGCATGTCTAGATATGCTTATTTATACAGTTTTGTATGGTAGAGTGAAATAGATAGGTGAGATAGATGAAAAGTGCTAAAAGCTTAGTTTGGTGTAGATATCATCTCATTACTGAAGACAGGCTTAGGACATGAAAATATGACCAATGTAGCCCTGCCTGTACTGTGGTATTGTATTTCAGTCTGATACAGTATATGGAATAGATGTTTAACTGCAGTCTTCAGATGAAAAGATAAAAGCCCACAAATAATAATAGTAAAGTTTGAGATACTAAATGAAATAAAGAAAATATATATTAATGAATGTATATGAATATGTTTAGATGTTGGATTCTTTGTACTGTAACTTATTAGATATGATTTGTAAACTTCTTAGCTTAGTCTGTGTATACATTGTATTATGTCAGTAATGTTGATAATCAGAATAATAGGAATGGTAAATTAATCTAACACTTTGGAATTCAGAGTGGTCGTTCAAGGTCACGTGGTCGTGAAGAGGGTGGAGAGAGTCCAGACTCATCATCACTTGGGTCATCCTCACATGCTAATGATTCTATGGATTCTGGATCGGAAACTCGCCGGTCATCACCCAATCTCCCTCCTTCCCCGCCACATGATGGCGAGGGTGGTGAACTAACAATAGCAAGGAATGGACAGACACCTAATCACTATAGAAAAAGTCTGCCACCAGCATTTAGTGATACCTGTACCTCTCAGATTCTCAGGTATATTCTATCATAAAATTTTTGTATTATATTTTGTAGATAATAAAGCAGCTTACTCTTGTAATCCATGAAGGGCTGGCCAAAGGAGGCATTTCTGAAGTGTAGCATCTCTTACCTTGTCATGCATTCTCAGTGCTACATGACTGTTCTAGATTCGTGATAATTCTTTTTGTCAAGTATATTGCAGTTATAGGAGTGTTTTGATTGATTGAGTGATTGAAGTATCTGAATGCAGATTAAGTGAGAGCAAGGGGATTTCAAGAAAGGTAGGAGATGTATGAATCAGATTTGTGTGGTGAGAATGACTGTGGAAAAGTATCCAGTGAAAGGTAAGAAGCTGTTTGCAGCTTATATGGATCTGGAGAAAGCATGTGACAGAGAAGTGGAATACTGTATGGGATGTGTTAAGGATATATAGGTTAGGGGGATACTTATTGGATGATGTGAAAGCCTTCAGTAGAGGAGCAAATGTAGTGTAAGATTGGATGGAGAGTTGAGCTAGCCTTTTGGTATACATGTGGATGTGCGGCAGGGTTGTTTGATGTCACCATGACTTTATATAGATATATTTTTTCATACAT
This sequence comes from Panulirus argus, assembly GCA_038088735.1. NCBI lineage: Eukaryota > Metazoa > Arthropoda > Malacostraca > Decapoda > Palinuridae > Panulirus > Panulirus argus. The sequence continues at coordinate 26,235 of JAYMFT010370757.1, forward strand.
TTTTGCCATTTCCCGCATTGAGCGAGGTAGCATTAAGAACAGATGGCTGGGCCTTAAAGGAAAAAATCGTCACTTGGCCCCCTTCTCTGTTCCTTCTTTTGGGAAAGCAAAACCTGGAGGGGAGGATTTCCAGCTCCCTGCTCCCACCCCTTTAAGTCGTCTTCTTCAACATGCAGGGAATATGTGGGAAGGTCTGTGGGGCCTGGATGAGTATAGGGAGCTGTGGTTTCGGTGCATTACATATGACACCTAGAGACTGAGTGTGAATGAATGTGGCATTTTTTTGTCTGTTTTCTGGTGTTACCTTGCTGATGCAGGGGGTGGGGATGCTGTTTCTTGTGGGGCGGGGTGGTGCTACGAATGGATGGAGGCAAGAAAGTATGGATATGTACATGTGTATATTTGTATATGCATGTGTATGTATATATGTATATGTTGATATGTGTATGTATGTATTGTGCATATATGTGTGTGTATGCATATAGTGTGTATATGATTGGATAGGTCTTTCTTCATCTGTTTCCTGGTGCTACCCCTCTGATGCAGGAAACAGTGATCAAGTATGATAAATGAATAAATAATAGATATATATATATACATGCATGGATGGTATAATAAGAGAGATGAAAGCAAAACTGGAGAAGGGAGGTGCAGAGATGGAGGGTGGTGGTAAGGTTTGGTGGTTAATGACAAGCCTGTTTGCAGATGATACTATGTTTTTTGCTGAGAAAGAAGAGGACTTGCAAAATTTGTAAGTGTGTTTTATAATGTACGTAAGCATAGGCAATTGTAAGTAAATGTGAGTGAATGCAAAGTAATGGTGCTTGAAAGGAAACAGAGTGGAAATATAGATTTTGCAAAGCCCTATAGAGTGAGAAAAAAAAGTGTATTAGACTCTTTTATAGATACGGGGGGAAGAAAGGCTGGAAGAGGTGACAGAATTTAAGTATTAGGAGCTATCTTGGGCAAGTTTGGTGCTAAGGATGGAGTGATAAAGGGGAGAGCAGTCATTGGGTTCCTTAAAAGAATAATGAAGGGTAGAGTTATAATTATGGAAGTGAGGAATAATTAAGGGACAGGATAGTCCTTCTGATTCTGACTATGCAGCTGAATCATGGACCTGGGAAAAGTCACTATGGTCAGGAATCCAGGCTGTGGAAATGAGTTACTTAAGGGGGCATATGGTATTAGATGAAATGAAGAAAGTAATGAGATGGCATAAGGATATTTGGTATGGCAGAGTATGCAGTGAGAATGAATTTGGAGTGCAAGAGTGGATGAAATGTGATACTTAAAGGTAGTTTGAGTGTGTGAAAAGAATGCAAGACAGGAAGTTTACAAGAAGAGTGTATGATAGTATTATTAAAGGAGTTGGTGTGAGAGGAAGACCACCTGTGACATTACAAAATAGAGTGAAAGAGTATTGGAGAGAGAGAAATGGGGAAGATTACTTGAAATGGTGTATGCAAGGGAGGCATGTAAGGGCAGGGATAAATGGAGAGACTTTTCTGTGGCCACCACTTTGTAGGGCATCATAGATATAGATAGATGGATAGATTAATTTAAAAAATTTCATGTTTTTTTTAGGGAATCATTCCCTCACAGTTTCATCTTCTGCATGCAAGTGGTAGTTCTCATGTTTAAGAATTGAACAAACTTGTAGTACATCATTTCAAAACAGCCTTAAGCATAGGCACCTATTCTGCTTTGTGAGGATATATTTATATAATGAAATACCTTCTTACTGTGGATTCTGCATGAGGCACTCCATTGTTGAATATGCCTAAGATATTACAGTTTGGATTTCACTCCAGCAACAAAAATAGCCCTGTTGGTATCTGTTATCTTCAGAGTGTAGCTGCAGTCATAAAGATGTAAAACATACCTAATGCTAAAGCAAGATAAAAGTATATGGTTTTATAAAATGTACGGTCTACAGCCCCTGCTCAGTTGAACAAACATCTAGATATTACACTTTGATTTGGAGTCATGTTGCCAGGAGATACTTAGGCAGGCTAAGAAACTTAGAGACATGGAGAAAATCAGTACTGTCTTCAGAGGGAAAGAGAGAGAGAGAGAATACAAAGTGAAAGAAAAAATGCGAGACATCGAACAAGGAAAGAGGAAGGAACAGCCCTGCTAGTATTGCAGGGAAGTCAGAAATGTTAAGTGATGAAAATGTCAGACTAAATGTGTATACATATGTAGTTGGACTATGGACTAGTTGTAAATGATAAAGGTTTGGAATTGAAGGATTGTATGAGGGAAATTGCAAAACTTATTAGAGATAGATTTGTTCTTTCCAGAGGGATTCATAATAGCAAGATGGGAAAAGTACACAGAGGAGTGGCCCTTTTGGGAAGAGATAGCCTTAAATTCCAGCTGCACAGTTCACTAGTTATAAAGACTCTATTGCCGTGGCCACCTCCTTGAGGGAGTTCCAGTTGGGAACAGGTGTCAGAGATATAGATAAATAGATAGATTCTGTAAGTTGGCCTGTTCATACAGTATATAATTGGAATTATAACTGTAGGAAAGAGGTGAGTAACGATGTAGATAATTATGATCCTCCAAAGAATTTTGACTGACCAGAACAAGCATACAGTGATACCTGAATACATTTGCAAATGTTACAGAGGTCATGAAGGAAATGAAAAGCATGGAGGATTGCATCAGCTTTCAAAGGGACCTCGACAGACTCAGTTGACTCTTTGATACAGTGTCGAAGAAAATCTACCTGTGTAAGTGTAATGAGGACAGGTCAAAGCAAAGAAGGCCCTGATGTGATTATATTAGTTTGAAAGAAATAAGCTGCAGGAATGTGGAGGTGAGACTAACTCTGGAGTCAACATTGTCCCTAAACTTTAGCATGAGTACCACCCTAGGAATATAGGTAAGGAAACCACTTGTGTGTTAGCAATCGTATTTAATTTCATGGATAAGGAAATGTTCAGCAAGCTGTTCACGTTCTGCAAAAGGCAAATATGAGAATGTGCTTCTTAGGTTTTGTCACTGCACCAAAAGAAGCATAAAGAGATAAGATGGAAGGTCCAGAGGAGAACAACAAAGGTGGCTCCATGATTAAGATTGCTGTTTGGAGGGAAAGAGAGAAAATTGAAGGGTGACCTGATCACAACTTTTATTTTTAAAACAAAATAATGACATAGACAGTCAACAGTTTTTCAAGAGATTTAGAGGTAGAACAACCAGGGGACATAAGGACATAACATGAAATTAATAGAAAAATATTTTTTGAAAAAGATATGAAGAAGCTCTTTCATAATATGAGTGATGAAAAGATATGAAGAAGTACTTTCCTAGTATGAGTGATGGATGATAGGAGTAAAATGAATGAAGTCATGGTAAATGCAGACAACATATAGAAATTTAAAAAGTTGTTTGATGGTAAAGCTTGTTCAAGTGGTATGGCCCTACACAAATAAAACACCCTCCCCATACAGTACAAACAGGTAATTACACACACACACACACACACACACACACACACACACATGCAGATTGATGATGGAGATCATTAACATTACTCCAAAAGGTGTAAGGATAGAGCACTCAGAGGACGTGGCATGAAATTAAGCAAGAAATTTGTTAAAAAAGGCACAGAGAAGTGTTTTTATTATAGAAGATGGTCGGACAAATGGAATGAACTGAATGAGGATGTGGTATATGTAGACAACATACTGAAGTTTGAAAGGATGTATGGTAGCAGAAAATGTTCAAGAGATGGGGCCTCATGTTTGTAAAACTCACTTCCCATACAATGCAAATAGGTAATTACAATCACATTGTCAAAGTGGTGAATAATAAGAGTAAACTGTGGTGGTAGAGAAAGTAGAACTATCTCCCTGTATTGTACAGAAAGGTAAAATTGTACAGCTTACAATTCCCTGTACTAAACATGTAAAATTTAACATTAAAAAATCTGTTAACAGTTTTCTGTTAACTTGTAAAATATTGTTCACATGTGGATTGTGAGTATTTTTTATAAAATCGCTTATAAATCGAAAGAATTTTCCATTGGTTATCCAAGATTGTTAAATTGGAATCCACAGAGGGTCTGTATCATCAGAGGATGTAGGAAGTGTACGATCAGGTGATGCTAGTGACAGCCACCAGGAGGATTCTCTTTCCACTGTAACAGCTGGTAGTGGAACTGCTGAGCTTAGTCGTGCTGGTTCTCGACGACCTGTATACCTCACTGAAGATTCAGATTCCATACCGACGAGAGATGTCGGCCCTGATCCTCTGCTTGATAATCAGGTAGGTTAGGTTTGAAGTCCAGTTTAGAAAATCTTTATATAGTAGCACTCTACTATACCTTAGCTAATGGTAGTACTCTATTATACCATACCTAACAGATTTTTTAACAAATTATCGATATACACTTTCATCCAACATTACACACTAGGTCTTTGGTATGAAGTAATTAGGAGGATATGTCTTTTGGTAGCTTTAGTAGGTTTATTAAACCATAATTTTCTTCATTGTGTTAACAGCAGAGCTTTTCACTCTTCAGGGTTGATAAATAATCATTGGGTTGCTAAAGCTACAAAAAAAAATGAACATGATGTATTGAATGCATTTAAAGTAGTTCATAGAAATACAGATATAATTGATTTAGCATCAGCAGCAGACTTAAACTTATGAAAGATGGCAAAACGTGCATTGCAACATATCATCTTTTAAGACAGATTGCTTTGGTGTGAACTTCATTCTGCTTCCTATGCAAGAGATGTAATCGTGAGATTTGTTAGCAGTGATAATTTGATTACATTATCATCATGCATTCACCACTCTCCAGTACAACTTATCACTTACACTCAACAAACTTATACCTATTTAATATGAACATTCATCTCTATTCTCCTTGCCTTTATACTTGATGCTATATAGGCATTCTGCCAATCCTCAGGCATCTCACCATGATTCATATATTCATTGAAAATCCTGTCTAATCAGTCAGCAACACAGTCACTCCTTTTCTTAAGAAATTCAATTGTAATATCATCCACTCTAGCTGCCCTGCCAGATTTCATCTTATTAAAGGTTTTCATGACTCTTTTCTCTTCACAAAACTACTTGCTGTGATTCTCTCTCTTCCAGTTCCTCCCTAACCCAAAAACCCTATGTCTGCCGTCCTATCTCCGGATACATTCACCGGTCTTGCAAAGTACTCACTCCATCTCCTCTTCACCTCATCTCTGCCTGTTGCCACATCTCCACTTGCCCCTCCTCTCTCCTGTATAAGTAACACCCATACACGTCTCTTTTCTCATTCGGTAGCAATGTAACTTTACCATTCCACTGTTCACTACCCTTTCGCACATGCTCACATCTCACCTTCTGCCAGCCACACACTTTTCTCACATGTAAGCTCAACTTCCCAAAATTCCTCCTATTTCTCACTCACTCCCCTTGACCTTCATTTACTCACACGTTTTGCCTTTTTACCCTCATGCTCTCCTGATATCTCGTCATGCAAGCCTCTTTTCCAAGCTCATTTATTTTCACCACTCATTTAATTTTGTCTTTTTTGAAAGCCTTTACAAATTTAAACTCTTACCTCCACTAAGTGATGATCAGACATCCCACCAGCTTCCCCTTTCAGCTTGTTCACATTCTCTTGTGCACATCTGTCAATTTACTACACAATTCAGTAATGATCCCTTACCATCTTTCCTACTAACCACAGTATACTTATGTATGTCCCTCTTTTTGTACCAGGTATTCCCAGTCGCGAGTCCTTTTAAAGCAGCACACAACTCCACAAGTTGTTCATTAATTCCTTTTATATCTGTAAATACTCCATGCCTCAAATTATACCCTCAGCTTCAACATTACCCACTTAAGCATTCAAATCACTAATCACTTATACCAGATCTCTTGCATCAAAACTGCCGATACACTCATTCAACTCCTCCCAAAACACTCACCTGTCTTCCTCAGTCATGTCTTGGCCAGGAACATAAGCCTTTAAAGTCACCCACATCTCATAATTCACTTTTATTTTTACTACCAGTCTGGGGCTCACATTGCTATGCTCTTTCACACATTCCCATAATTCCTCCTTCAGCTGAAGTACTACCTCTTCCTTTGCTCCTGTTTTCATATTAACCCCTGACTTTACCCTTAAGACATTTTCAGGCCATTCCTCCCCCTTATGCTTGAGCTTTGTTTCATGTAGATCTAGAACATCCAGGTTTCTTTCAACAAACTTGCTACCTATCTCTCCCTTTTTCTCATCTTGGGTACATCCACACGAACTCAGACTCCCTGACCTAGCATGAACTGTCTTCACTGGGCTGAGAAAAGACTGCCTCTTTCAGGCTGCTGTGAAGATATGTTGTAAGAAAAGAAAGTTGGTCTTAAAGCCATTGAACCCTGTGGTTGAGTAACTTCACTCCTAACATTTTTCATCACCTTCTAGTAGTGGTTAGATACTTTAGAGTCACCTCAGACTCAGCCTGTCAGCCCAATCATGTGCTCATCAAATTAGAAATGTCCGTGTGTCACATTACCATCTGAAGATTGCCTGTCAGCCATAGCATGTGCTCATCAAAGTAAAAATGTCCATACATCAAAGTATCACCCAAAGATTTTCTTTAAGAATTAAAAAAAGGTAACTCTCCATGATAAATGATCATCTGTGTTGTCATACAAAACTCATTCAGATGCCCTAGCAAAAACAGTGGATAGCTCTCCACAGTTAGGCCTGTCTCTATTTGTGAGTTTTAAATTCAGGTGTAAGGATATCTGTACCAAACCTTTTGACATGAGAATCATTGTGTTCTCACTTCAACCACAGTATAACAATTAAACATGCAAACTGGCTATGGTGAATGATGCATCAAATTTCCGTAAGTGGGACCACTATGTTAGCAAGGATATAATTCTGTTAGGATTCATCTAACAGTGTGTAAAGGCCAGCTCATATGCGTCAGTATTCAAAATGTGGTTGATAATACCTATGTAAACAGAGAACTTCTGTGTATGGAAAGAGAGAGCTCTGTCAGTAAGGGCAAAGATGGGTATGTTTGTTGGAATAGTAGTCTTAGTGGTGCTGTAAGGATGCAAGTCATGCCCCAGTTGCAATATTACAGTAGAAGTTACCCGTATGGGAAACGAAATGGTTATTTCAGTATGTGGTGTAAGGAGGATTGATTGATTAAGGAATGACTGGGTAAGAGAGAGGTGTGGTAGTAAGCAGAATATGTTTGAGGGAGCCTTAGCAAGAAGAATTTGGGTTTTCTTTTAGCAAGTATTCTTTCATAATGAATACTACATGGACTGTACCTGTGTAAGGTATATAAGACAGAGGACATTTCTTCCTTGTTGGTGCTGTTCTTTACTTTTGTAAGTATTCACAAGTAGGAAGGGCCTTAAACTTAGGAATTTTATGTTAATTGGTTGTTCTTAATATTGACAGAATCCTATTGTAATATTTATTTTGTCATGAATACGACCTGGACTGAAGATGGGAAAAGATTAAGTTTATAAATATCCACAATATATTATCCCACTTTTAAAGGAAATGTAATTGTGGTTCATGTAGTATGTTGCAATGGTAGCATATTTATATGATATAGCCATGAATAGTTTCAGTTAGTTGAAGAAATCATGTACCTGCATCCTGCATTTTGCAGTAGGGAAAAGATCCATTTTGAACCAAAGCCATAGATGTGACAGGAACTAAATGAAAAGGTTGCAAAAGTTATGTAAGATTAATGTGTCTTTTAACTATAATATATGTAGCAGCATGTCATGTGTTGTCAGTTGGGAGACTGCATTATCTGTTATCATTTTTATTTCACAGTTTTCATACTCTTTTGGAGAAGGTAGTTATACTTTGTAGAGTTACAAGCTCGGTATGAATTTTACCATTCAACATGCAAAACACAAAAGAACCAAAAGGTTTTAGACTTAGATAACTTGGAAATGTAAGGTAAACTCGTATGTACAGGTTATCACTGTGTGACTGTGGGCAGTCCCAAGTGTCTCTCAGCATTCAAACTCCCTAGAATGCAAGATAGGCATTGGGTTACTTAAAACACTAAAGTTTTATTAGAAAATGTTTTATAGATATATCCACATTGAATTTTTTATCATCTTCATTGCATTGGATGAAATTGTGACAAATTTCTTTTGTAAAGGTAAAGAGGATATTGATATTGTGTGGGCATTAAAGTAATTTCAACAACTTTGTCATTTGACATAGGAAGTGAATGTCATTTGAGAATAGGGACACACAGCCTCATATTAACGTATAATACCAATGAATATCAGAGTCCTAGCTAAAAATCGTTAGACAATAAAATGAAACCATTGTTAGAGACAGGGTTTTGTTGTTTCATTTTAGAGCCGTGGCAGATCATCAATACGAAGCACATCTTCAGCATCTCTGAGCCATCCAGTGGTAAATAGGTAAGAAAATACTTTTGTTTTTTATGACTGAATGTAAGTCTTTCTTGTAATTCCTACTTGTTGAGGTACAGAAAATATAATCTGAAAATTTTTATTTCTTAAAAACCATGTATGGAAATAGTTAATTTGGAATTTATTATCATAATGTTCATTATTGTTGTTTTGCCATTCCTAATGTGTACACTAGGAAATTGCCATCTCAAGAATGTATAAAGTAGCAGGGTCACTGAACTCATTAAGACTGTAGAAATATGATATTGAATAAGTTTATATGTATTCATCATTTCTCAACATTGTCATAGTGACTTTTCTGGTTTTAGATGATTGCTGTCACATTTACTGTACTGTATTTCCTTATGAATTTGACGTGAAAGTGTGTTTTTGTTTGGTCGTTTTAAAACCATATGTAAATGCTGTAGAATTTTTATTATTCTGTTACTGTAAGTTGTTGACACCAATGAGAACATTAAGGAAACGGTAGAGTTTTTCCCATTGACCCTATTACTACAGAAATAGATATTCATACAATGTGACTGTGAAGTTCATCATTTAGGAACATAGCCACAACTTTGAAACAAACACCACATAAAGCACCTGTTATTCCAGACATATGCTACATCAGGTTTCACTGATCATGTAGCAGATGCAGCCTGTAACTTTGTGTGTTTTGAGTTGACTTGATTGCTTTACAGGTGAGTCACTTCTGGGATACATGTAAAAAATATGCATGGAATAGAGTGATTTCCCCTAATAGGGAAATGACTATATACCTCGCTGACGCAGGGGTTGGCTATGCTGTTTCCTGTGTGGTGAGGTGGCACCAGGAATGCATGTAGGCGAGCAAGTATCAGTATGTACATGTGAATGTGTGTATATGCATATGTATTTATATGTATGTATATATGTATATGTTGATATGTATATGTATATATTGTGTATATATATGCCTGTATATACGATGATCCACAATGCACACGTGAAATACATGTGTAGTATAATCTCACAGGAAAGGAGATGAAAACGAGCAGCTCCAAGCTTTCGACCTTATTTCAAGTTGCCCTGAAGATGAAATAAAGTTGAAAGCTTGGAGGTGCTCATTTTCATCTCCTTTCCTGTGAGATTATACTACATATGCATGTATGTATATATGTGTGTTTATGAGTGGATGAGTCTTTCTTTGTCTGTTTCCTGATGCTACCTCGCTGACACGGGAAACAGTGATCAAGTATGATACTAAAAATGAAAATATATTATATTTTTTTAATGTTGAAGGTTCCAGTCACAGACTAAAGTCCACATCAAGGCCAGGCCTTAATTGAGATATAGAGAAACTGTAACTTCGTATGTTCCTGGCACTACTTTACTGAAGTGGGAAACGGCAGTTTTTTCTTTTAGCTGAGACAGCACAGGCAACTGAATTCCTTATTGAGGCCATCGCATAAATGCTATATGTATATACATGTAACCTAATGTAAGCTAGATACCCATTTTATTGACCAACTTTTAGGAATGGATGAACAGCTAGATTGTCTGTGGACTGAGTGCCACAACCAAATTTTGAACCTATGTTCTCGACCCTGAGTAGACCATGAATGCATCTTGATCAGGAACGTTAAACGTTACACCATGGAGGTCCACTTCGTTGCCTCTTTTGTTTTGGTCCTTGGTTGCTTGTCTTGCTGAAAATTGATGTTAGATGATGATTTTCATTTACTTTCATAATTTTTTCTGTAGGAGTTACAGCAGTGTCCATAGCAGCCTTCCACCTTCTACTCCTTGCACTCCAACACCGGGAGGAGTTCCACAGGCATCGACACCAAAGACTAGTGTTCGAAGAGAACGAGCAGTAGATGATGAAGTTCCTACCACTCCTCGTTTACCACCACGTGCTGATCATTCAACGAGGTATACAGGATAGAGAATTGATGGGAATCATGCCATCTTGTCCACAATTTGATCACACACTTTTATATAGTGGTGCTGTACAGGTATACTGCCAGTCTTCAGGCACCTCACCATGAGCCATACACACTATAAAAATTGTAACTAACCAATCAGCAACACAGTCACCCCCATTTTTAAGGAATTCAGCTGCAATCCCATCCACTGTAGTCACTTTGTCATACTTCATCTAGTGCATGACTTTCATAATATCTCTCTTCACCAAACCACTTGCCATGACTCTTTCACTTTGCTTACCTTTGTGTCCAAAACTTCCCACATCCTCCACGCTATTCAGACACATTTAACAGTCCTTCAAAATAATGATTCCATTTCCTCTTAACCGCATCTTTCCTGTTGGCATTCCTTCATTTGCTCCCTTCGCTGATGCTCCCGTATGTTCTCTTGTTCTCATTACTTTCTTAACCTCCTCTCAAAACATATCTTATTCTCTTTGAAGTTTGCTTATACTTGTTTACCCCAACTCTCAATTGCCTTCTTTTTACACTCATGCACTTCCTTTTGACCTACTTTAACTTTCTCTTGTACTCAGTCCTTGCAAGTAATGCCTCCATATATATTTCTTTTTCATTGGCTAGCAGCTTGACTTCCTCATCCCACCACCACAACCCTTCCTTACATATATATATATGTAAGTATAATAATAATATATATATATATATTTATTTATTAATTTATTATACTTGATCGCTGTTTCCCGCGTCAATGAGGTAGCGCCAGGAAACAGACGAAGAAAAAATACCCCATCCCCCCGCATGCACACATATATACATACATGCACAC
>JAYMFT010370758.1:0-21666 GCA_038088735.1 Panulirus argus
TCCATGACTGGAGCCTTCAAAAAGAGAGAGAGAGAGAGAGAGAGAGAGAGGGGGGGGGGGGATCAATATTCAATAGTTCCAAACACTAAATGAACTGGTCGGGGCAAATCACAAAAAGGTCTACAGAGCCTGGTTGTGGTTTTAGTTCATTCCACAAGACAGATAGATAATGCATGCAAGTGAATGTAGCCTTTTCTTCATCTATTCTTTGTGCTACCTCTCTAATGCAGGAAAGTGAAAACGTAAGAAAAAAACAACAAGAAAACATTTTGGAGGGAGGCTAATAATGTGAGAAAAACAGAACAAAGGGAAAATAAATGAAGGGGATAAATGAAATAGTAACGGGCATAGATGAAGTGAAGAGATGGAATGAATATTACAAACAATTCTTCCATGTGTTTAATGACAGGGTGGCACAAGTAGGATGGTTTGGATGTGGATGTGTATGATGAAAAGAGAAGAAGTATTAAAGGCTACCCTTTTGATGATTATGATAAGCAGCCTTATTCTACCTTATACCTCACTGCCTTTCCCACTTTAACAACACAGTGTCAAGAACAAACAATGATTAAAATGTAAAAATAAGTTGGGATACGCAGCAAAAATGTTGATCAGCTAGTTAAGCATATCTTATTCCAATCAAAACAATCATTCATTCCCAAGAGGAACACTTATTCAAAAGCCATGGGCAACATACATAAACCATAAATGACTGGCATGTCACTGAGTCTACTGTAAGGGTGTATCACAATACAGAAGCAAAATCCAAACAAGTAGGCGAACTATCCCAGTTTATTTTATTACTGTTTATTTCTGTCAATAAATCTGAATGGATAGTCCATCTCAAAAGGCGTAAGGTAAAATGACTGAGGCTACGTGCAACATACTTCTAAAAATAACACATCTAACAACATACTTGGCAACAACTCTTCATTCAAACCCTGAATGCACATGAATATATGACATTCATTCACCAGAATATCCAAACTTTACAAAAAAAAACAAAAATCTATTAAAAGAACAGACAAAACTACTTCATACCTCAACATTATTTACTCTAATTTCTGCATTGTCCCTTTCTGCCTTGAGTTCCAGTTCGATATTCAAGAGTGCTATTTTAGGTTTCTCATACCGTTTTGGCTGCATCTCAAAACCAGCATAAGAGAAAGTCTTCTTAAAGGCCACACCATCAATCAAACGTGAATCCTGCAAAAAAGTTTAATTCATTAAGAGGAATGTTTTTCTACTTCAAATATTACATTTGATCTAACAATGCAAATCAAATATGCCTTCTCTATTACAAATCAGGAAGAATCAACCACAACTCATAAAAGTAAACCTATTGTGCCAAAAAATTTACGAAAAACACATAAATCAACATACAGTACTTATAATGGGACAATCCTGAAACTTTCCTAACTGAAAACAATTCACAGCACAGAACAACCAGAACAATATAAGAAAAATTAGGGAACTCTATTATACTTACCTCTAAAGCACCACCTGGCACTTTCTTGATACCAATCATGTCAAGGGGCAGGAGACTATCTAGAGACATAACAGCATCCACAACCATTTTTGCAAAGAAATCCCTCTGCTGGTGAATTAGCTTACTATTAAGAGAGGTTGCAGCACATTTCTCTAAAATAGACCGCAATTCAACTGGATCTTGCTTATTTATCTGTAATGAAGACATGAAAATAAAAAATTCTGATTACTTACCTACCAAATTGTAATTATTTCACACTCACTTGCAAGTGCCTCACAAATCTAAACAGAGTTCCCAACAACTTTTTAAATAGGGTTTCTGTGCCCCTTGTATAGTAATGATATAAAGAGGGAAAAAAGAAAAGGTGCATTTTCAAAAAATAAAAAACATACTTATATTCTTAAGTTTAATTTATAATGATGAAACAAATAATTCATGCAATTTACTAAAGACACTTATGTTTTTTCTATTTTCTCTCTAACAACTTCCAATTAGCATGTCATATGTCTAATGTAAATACTGAACTAAGTGCAATTTGCCACAAATTGCAAATTTGTTGATGTTGAAAACATTTTGACAAAATGGGAATAGAATACACAAACATGCAAGAAGGTTAATCCTTTTGCATGAATCTCACTTAGACATGATTCAAATATGACTTCTATAGTAGGGACTAGTTTAGAAGAAAGTATTCATGCCAAAAACTTTACCTTAACAGCAATCTCATTAATCTTGTCTATGGCCAGATTAGTAGCACGACGAAAAGCTCTGACAATAGCATGAGGATGGACACCTTCTTCAATGAGGTTTTTGCACTGTTCAAGGAACTGACCTGCCAGCAACACAACTGTGGTAGTACCATCACCTACCTGAAAAGTTTAATGCAAAATATCCTCAGAATAATGAAAAGAATATATAAATTCAAGTGAATCTAAAAGCAATGCATCCTCGGCAGCATACATTTTTTTTGCAAAATAAAATTAATATCAATATGTATAAGAGTACCTGTAATATTACATAGGGTTCTGGTGTAAAAATTAAAATGAATGACAATTACAAACCTTATCTGAGTCCATAAAGAAAAAGATTTACCTCAGCATCCTGAGACTTTGCAATATCTACTAATGTCTTTGCAGCAGGGTGAACAATATCCAACTGCTTCAGTATGGTAGCACCGTCATTGCTGATTGTTGCTTTTCCCTGAAACACAAAAACTTATGTGAGTTTCCAAACTTACTAAAACAAAATCAAAGAAAAACTAACCAGTTATCAAGTTTTGATTCTCTATAAAAAAAAAATATTTTTGTCAATGTTCTGAGAAACATTATTCAATTTCAACCTAATTATACTTTTAAGGTTACATACCCTGGTATCAACAACAAGTTTGTCCATGCCACGTGGTCCCAGTGTAGTCCGTATGGCATCGACAACAGCAGCACAGGCATTGATATTTGAGATCAACTGTGGTTTACCTTGGGAGGAGTCTGTCCCCTCTTTCATTAAAATGATCTGTGGATGCTGTAAGTGAAATGAAAAACTAAATAAATACAAAAGCTAAATAACTGAGGAAACTTTCACAACCTGTTCACAGGAGTGCATGGCAACTGATGTTTAAATATCTATGCACCCTTAATCTGGGTAAAATCCACCCTAACATCCCTACCATCCATATAGCAGTGGAACTCACAACTCAATAAGCTCATAAACTTATTTAAACAACAAATAACATATACTGCAGTTCAAGCTGTTCTCAAATGAATGCCTTCAAAATCACACTTGCTAATATTTGATAACTGAAATCAATACGAATCAATTTTCATTTATGACTGCAGGATTGGGAAGAAGTAGCACATCATCACCACAAATTTCTCATATCTAACATGAAATTCATTGCCCTGTGAAACTACTAAAAAATTCAGAAATAAAAAGATAAAAAGGAATCAATCCAGTGACTAAGTTCTGACCATGAACATGTCCTAAACATAATCAGGAACACATATCTGTGCATATTAACAGCCTTTTAATCTGTCTATCTATCTATATCTGACGCCTGTTCCAAATGGAACTTCCTCAAAAGGATGGACGCGATGACCAAGTCTCACTAACTAAAGAACTCCAGTGCCACTTCTTAGCCTTTAGTGCCTAACCCTTAACAGGCCACTAGCAGAGGGCAAGTCTAGTGCAGTGTTTGCAGAGGCTCGTACTTAATGTTCCTAAAGACTACTTCTATCTAATGTTCCTATCTACTACTTCTACCTACTAACTACTGCTCCTACCATTTTGTTAAAAGGCAGGGCTAGCACATAGAGCTCAACACAGGAAAATCTAGAGTTACGAAGAATGAGCTGCAGGAGTTAAGTGTAGTCAAGTGTTGCATATGACAAGTAGCAATTCTATGTTTGTGGACAGAATGCCAGTAGTCCACATGTTAGTGAGACAGAAAGAAAAGACAGCTACATGGGTCAGAGGAGTGCAACTTGACAACCACTAAAATGCTGTCTCACTAACCCTCCTGATACCCAGGCGGGTAGTACTGGTCATGTACCTCCCTGGTCATTAGCTGCCTACCAACTACTACCCAACTGGAGAAATTGGAAACTTATCCCATGGAATGAGCTGGACCAGTGGAAAACTAACTTGACAAACTAGAACACAAAATGAATGAGGAATTTAGACATGGCAAAGATTTTCTGTAAAACTAGGTTACTGTAAAAGTAGGTAATTCCTATAAAAATTAAACAAAACCTGTAAGACCTTACCTAATAGTCAAAATGGTGGAAATATATGAATATAAATTAGTCTGTTCCTAAGGAATGCATGACCACTCACTGTCGTCTGTATTATGACATTAAGCACCATTTGCACAGAACCCAATCATGGGTGCGACTGGCACATTTCTATTTACTTAAAAATAAAATATTAAAATCTTGACTGCAAGGGAGATCAGGTGAGGTTCTCATAGGTTAAGTTGATATTTGACAAGTGAATTACCTATCGATACATCATATAAAGAACATTTCCCCTAATCACTATCGGCTTATTCTTTTTTTTTTAACAATAAAATTATATTATTGTACTCTCTACACAATGCATTAGCGCTGCAGAACAAAATCACTCTCTACCTTAACCTAATTGCAATGCAGATCTAAACTGATAAATCACCTACATAGGTCTGCTGCTGGGGACAATGAAATAGCTACTTGTGGGGATTCCAGGTGACGGCACACGGTCTGCTCAGTTTGTCAATGTTCGTTGATATTCGTCGGCAGTTAGCATGATGCGTAATCATGGGTTTGATTGACACATTACAATTACAATAATGAGCATTTAAATACAAGCAAATCTTACATGCCATGAGAGGCAGGTGAGGTTTTCATAAATTTTGCTTAATTTTTAAGTTCAACAAACATTTACATTAATAAACCCATCATAAACTTCACCACTCTTAAATTATCTAATATCACAAAATATAATCTAATTCTCTAATACTCCATACCATCCATTCTCCTCAATCTCCACAGCCAGTTCCATTGTGTCGGCAAACTTTTAATTTACTATCTTCATTTTCATATTCTCAACACTTACAACTTTACCTGTACAAAAATTGAAATATCATCATGGTGCAAGAAAAATAGGTAAATACCATAATCCATCTTCGATCTTTACAGTTATAATAGATTTTAAAATAAATCTTGAACATCACAACCCTTTATTTTTTGAGGAGGAAGAGAGTACTACTGTACTCTCATCAACATTTTTCAAAATAATCCTAGCAACATCTTCCTCCATATTCTAGTTAAGACAGGATGTCGAAGACATCCATGACTATGTTAAAAGAAACGATTCCTTTACAATAAAACTAAAATCGTAAACATCTTTTATATATTCTACAATAGCACCGCGCCCATCACTGCTCCGCAGAACCCATACATTACCTGTTACTAACATATACACTAGTACTATTAGGATTGAAAAAATCTAAATTTATTTCATACATCTGCCAAAATCTCATTCAAACAGGAATTTCCAAATCAATCTTCCATGAATCTGATGTATACACAAAACATGACTAACCAGCAGACGACATGCATGTCCATGTGACACTTAGTGTCATTAGTTCTCCTTTATTTTAAAACACAATACCGTCAAAGCCCTTACGTTATTTACAACAGTCATAAATAACCTGGTAATGCAACCCTACATCATTAATCTTATCATACTTCTTACCATTTTGGTATTTGTGTGTGACACTCCCGCACTCACAACCCGTCAAAACAATGCGGCACAACGGACACACACCGCGAGAAATCCTCCTCGACCATACACACTTCTAGAGCCTTCTAGAGTTTTCTGAATATATATTTGTTCCTCAACATACTGATATGCCCTGAAAAAGCAAAACAAAAATTATGGTATACATATTTGAATGCGTGTAATAATTTTTAGCCTAATGTGCACAAACATCACTAGCCCTTAAATCCAGCACCAAGCAAACAAAAAATGAATAATGATTTTTGACCTTATATAATCACATTTCAGACATAAAAATGTAGCTTTGTCATTACTTTCAATATTACTCTACTTGATATAAAAATCACCATAAAAGGCTTCAATAAGGGCAACGTTAAAGTGAGGGCGCGTATAAAGAACTCAATAAACCTTTGAATCTTATTCATCCTCCAATGTTCAAACATGAACTTTAAATACAAAATGTTAGTGGTTTTCATATTGAATATTAATTATTCTGTTCATCAGTTTTATCCTCAATTTTCAAGAAGTCTGCTAGCATGAAAGAAAATATTTGTAGAAATTGAATCGTCTCGAAATGTTATCTAAACTAGTTAAAACATTTCCATATATATATATATATATATATATATATATATATATATATATATATATATATATATATGGACCTGGGGATAACTGATCAAAAAGGGACTATACTTAGTGAGTTTGGTCGTTACGTCATGTATATGATTCTCATGGGGTTATTAAAACAGCCAAGTATACTTACCAAAGAAAACATATATTCTTTAACAAATCAGTATGTATTAAGGTTCTGGTAACACTCACACAAAGTTGATTTAGTCTTGTAAGAAAATATATTACAACAGTGTACATAGTGACGTAAAAGATAATAATAATCAAGGTAGGGTGGTATGAAGGATGTGTATTTCTTGCAGCCAAATCTAAAGCTGAAGTTTGACTTGGTATCCTTGAGATCAGTTGGTAGAATGTTCCAGATGTGATTGATCTCTGTAAGCTATGTTGCACTGCAGCATTATTGTGACCCATTTTGTATAGTTTCATACGGGTAGTTTAAAATGCTTTTTATATTCTTGAACTCAAAGCCGGAGTTACCATTTGTATACTGGATTCAGCAAGTAAGGTGTATTTGCAATAACTCTTGTACCCCAACTGTGGGCCATAACAAAAGCCTGACGTAATTAGGTCTAGTGAACGCTAAGTCAGTTGGTAGTGAAGTCTATGATGTGTGGATAGACCAGCCAGTACTATATGAAGCATCAAGCCTAGTATGTCAGGCCATAAATTCTCGTTAGAATCCCGGTAACTTATACTATTTGCTGTTAAATAGCCAAAAAACGTAATTTCCACTTTAAAGTGTACACGGGGAGTGTCGAATGTGGGGAGGGACATACATGATCGCTCCTTTAGCAATACTGTGTACAATAAACTTCATGATACTCTATTAATATTAATAACTATTACTTCAACTCTCTTGGTCCCCAGAAAGAAAAAACAAATGCATGTTTGTTTCAGTAATTTACAGTGGTGAACAATTACGCAACCGTGTTCGGTTGTTTTTGTTTATAATGAGATTTTCTCGGTCTTCAAAAAGCATATAAATATGTTCCACATAAAACGACTCCCTTCACTGTCACTATCATAGATTTATCTTTCGTCAATAACAGTCGTCACTGAAATAGACTTAGTTTTGTACAAGACCTGCATTTAGTTTTATGAGAAATTTATTAATATTAGTGACTTAATTCGTCGTCCTAATACCTCAACAAACGTTGAGGTTTGTAAGAGACAGCCCCGGCGAGTTTTTCAGTATTATCCTGGCCAGTTTGTAATTAGCCAAACCCCTTGGCCACATCCTGGGTACGCGCCTGAGTGATTACCCCTGGATGAGTTAGACATCAGAAGGTAGTGCTTGTAGTTGTATTCATCCAATATGGAGAAGCTCAGTACCATGTAAGGGTTTTTGCACGTTAGAGTATCTTGAAACACATCTCAGACATTCAAAACCTGTTATAACACTCCTGGATTTAGATACGTCCTTCTGTACACAGATGCGAGTCCAGAGGTGATCCAGTTGGTCGTGCTGTCAGTAAAGAAGGTAAGACCAGGTTTTTGAAGGGAATTTAGCAATGTAATTTCTACATACCTGGAAAATCAAGGGGGTTTAGGGTAAGTCCCTCCTGTAACCACGGACAAAACCTTAGAAGATTAAGAAACATTGCTGAGAGAGACGAATTGTTTCAATTTTCTAAGGTTTATGTCAAACCACTTCTGTCGTGTTCCGTGTGTTCAAACGTATGTCGAAGTCTGTAATGATCAATGGTTTTAAAAATGATACTGGCAGGTCCAAGAACGTACAGAGAATGATATCTATTCATCTTGCCCTTTGAAGATGTTGCCAATGGAGATGTGTGATACAGTCTCGTTAATCTAGTTTCTCACAATAATTCTCTTGGTGATATCCATTTAGGAAATAATAGGCTTAAAGAAACAAGAATAAATTGAACTTTCCTCGGAGACGAACAAATGGATACAGGTCAGTAATTAATCACAAGCAAGAGACTTTTACTCTCTGTATAGGAACTACCTTGAAGATCTTCATCGTCTCAGGAAATATACTATTTTTCATGGAATTATTACATAGGTGTGTCAGGGAGGCTGCCACGGGCGCCTGCTGCCTTCCCAAGTAGATGTGTTGAAACATTGTCACACACTGTGGAGGTCTCCTTCAGGGATTTTACTTTTAGTTTTGTTTACGAGCATCAGCCTCTGCGCCATAATCGAATGTCGGTCGGAGAACGACTTAATATATATTTTTTTCTTTACTTTACTTGATATACACGAGCCCCTAGACAGGAGATTCAATACCTGATTTTTCATGAGAAGTCATCAGTTGTCCAGTTGGTTTTCATATCCATCGTCTCTCGCTTCCTTGCAGTCACTACCAGAAACTTGACATTGTCGACCATTTGTAGTCTAACATTGCCCATAGTTTTGTTTACCTTCTGTCTCTCCGGCTGACAAAGTCGCAACTGCTTTGACTTCTCTTCGTTGACCTTCATTCCTTCCTGCTTTTAGGTATCGCCTTATCTTTGAGTAGCCAATTGTTAACGCTGTTCCGGTCCAGTTACTGATGCAACATCATCTGTGTCATCGAAAGGTATTATCGCTTCCATCTCGATCGTCAACCGTCCACGTGCATCTATCATGAGGGGCACAAAAGCCGGAAGGCCGACCCGACACCGCCCTGCCGAACACCTGACTCTATTCCAAACTAGTTTTCCTTTCCGTACTGTGACCTCATCACACTCCTGCGTGTCATCATGCAGACACTCCCGAGACCCTCACCCACCTTTAAGTTCAATACCGTACCCAAGGTTTTCCTGCACCTTGCCACAGTTTCCTTCTGGGGACTATGTCAGTCTCTTTCCAGAGTCAAATTCTTTCTCTCTCGTCCTTAGTTCTTCTCTGTGATAATCCTTAGAGCGGAGATTAGATCAGTAGTTCACCTGTTTGGCCTGGAGTCGTGTTGGCACACCTCCAGCTGCTTCTACCTCTACCAAAAGCTCACAGTCTTCTCCATGCTGTTCCTTCATAGATCTCACCTGTGTAGGGGAACGGCAATATTCCACTGCAGTTCATATACTTATAACTATAACGTCCCTCATAAATTGGGGAGACGTCTTTCCCACACTCTGGGACCCTTTGTTTCTCCGATGTTCAGATGAACAGTAGTAACGTGTCTCCACTTCTCTTGAGCAACACTTCTGGTAGTTTAACAATTCTCGGACTTTTCCTGTTCTTGAACATTGTACTTACTGCCTTAACTTCTGTTACCCTTCCCATCCTATGTAGACTTCCAGCAAGGTTTTCCACCTCCTCTTCAGAGCGAAGTTCCTCTAAAGCTTCACCTTCATCTTCCAAATGGTCGAGAAAGAACTCCCTTCAGTGGAATCAGTGAGTCGTCCGGATTCTAAACTCAGGATGTATTTGATTCCTCATTTTTCTGTAATGTTTGATCTATAAAGTTTCTTTTCCGCCCTCCATCTGGTTCTATCAGTTATTCCTCTTGCTTGTACATATTTCCTTATAGAAGTCTTGCTCCTTTCAATCCATGATCTAAAACCATTTTATCTTTATTTACCGACTGTCTTTAAATATATCTAAATTTCCATCTGTACAGATTCATTTTCTTCGAGACTGTTTCATTGTCATCTGATGCAGCTTGCGCTACATTTTAAAATTTTCTGTGTATTCTTCATTTCGAATTCACTTTCTAGGTAATTTTTTAATGATATTTTTAAGCGTCATTTCTGTCTCCCTGTCATCCAATTCTCCAGTTAATTCTACATTGCAAATGTAGAAAAGTCTTTTGTAGAGAAAACATGTGACGAACTGACTCGATACCAATTTACAGTCCGATGGTGTAATCGGAGGGACTGACCTTACCATAGAATGTATGAAAGACAGTCTCGTCAAAAACTTTCCCAAAAACTTTGTTACCTTCCACAAAATGTATTCCAGTAAATTCTTAACACTTAATCTTCAAAGCAAATAAACATACAATAAAACATACATCGTCATATTTAATGTTCTCTTGAAAGCGATAAAACCAATGGAATCTTCGAGAAATACGCCCACTACTCACTCTGGTGTTCACCACACTCCCCACCACCACTTCCTCAGGTGTTAACCACACTTATCACCACCACCTCCTGCCCCAGGTATTAACCACTCACCGACTCCACTACCTCGGGTATTCACCTCACCACCGCCTCGGGTGTTCACCGCTTTAACCACCACCACCAACTGCCTCGGGTGTTCACCACACTCATCACCACCACTGCCTCAGGTGCCCACCACACCCATCGCCACTACTGCTTCGGATGCTCACCACACTCATAACCCACTGCCTCAGGTGCTCACCACACTCATAACCTACTGCGTCAGGTGCCTACCACACTCATCACCACCACCGCCGCCTCACCACACTCTCACCGGAGAACATCACTCATCATGCTGGTCTTTTGCCTCCTCCATCAGAATGCACCTCAAGTAGCACTCGCGGCAGTTTACTACCTTCGCTGCCCTCGCAGTATCGGTGTCCTCGGGCAAGGCTGAATGCTGCTGACGGTTATCTGGTCTGCTCTGGTCGAGATGTTGCAAGGTAGAAAGTCATGATCACCTCTCGAACCGAACCTAGGTCTCCTTGGTCTCACGGTCAGGTTCAAACGATTTTGCAAATTGCCGAGTCCACCTCCGCAAACAAAACTAAATATAAACACCAGTCGGTGGCTTCCTCTTCGCGAAGCCTAGTGTCGTTAGCTCTTGTCGGAAATGTGGGAGCTTCAGACTGTGTGGTAACAACCCAGTTGGTGCTAGCCACTCCACCTTCAAGATAAGTGGTGGCGAGGCGAGTGGGTACGAGTGGATCATAAAGACGCCCAAGACCTTGACAATAAGAATTAGCATTTGTAATTGTTAGGTAAAAAATGTGAAAAAAAAATATTTTGCAATGTTCTCTCTCTCTCTCTGTATATATATGTGTATATGTTTTATACACACTTTGGCCCCCATCTTCTGGTCTCTTTACAATCATAAAATGCCTTAATTTTGTTTATTATTTGCATTCACCTTTTCTTCATTGTGCTTGTTGCTTTCCTTCTCCGCTACATTGCGATTGTAAAGGTTCTTTATGTCTTTTCTAACTTGATTCTTAATTACCTTCTATGCCCAGCCGCACGTCTTCTCTCCTGCTAATTATGAGGACCTGTTGACAATCGACAATGTCAGACCAATTTAGAAGCGCGAAAGTAACCGTGTGTCTCTCCCTTTCCCTTCCACATGGGAAATCCCATGGCCGATAAAACCTCTCCTTGCAACTAACCTTCCTTTTCTTCCTTTGATTCTTACGTACATTCGTTGGTGTCTGGATTTAGTCCATATATGGCAAATGTGCGTAGGTTGATCAAAATGGCGATGCATGCTTCAGTTTGGGTCAAATATATATATATATATACTTTACATACATATATTTTGAGCATTTCCTTTTCTATGTGCTCGAGGGCAGTGTAAGTATTAATAGCAAATAACCCACTGCCTTTAACCAACTTCCCTGATATGCTGGGTGATGTGTTCGTACCCAAGTCCCCTCTAACACACGACTCTCGGAACTTGCTTCATGAAAGGTAACAATAATCATAACGAGGCCTCCTTTCACTACGTCCTATTTTTCTTACTGCGTTTCGTATGGCTGAACGAAAGATGAGATATAACGTCTCTTTATAAGGCCGTCAAAGCCCTGGATGCTGTCATCTTTTCTCGTGACCTGAGCAATAATACGCAAATATATTCAGGTGTGATTCACATCCCTCTGGCAAGTCATTTACATAGAGCAGTAACCAGAGTGGGCTCGGGACTGACCCTTTGCTGGGATTCCACTTCGTTATCATACGCTGGTTTGAAGCGTCGCCACTGGTGAATGTCTCTTAAACCCGCCTGAAAAGACAGTATTCTTAAATAACCAACGTTGGAAAACGTTGTACATTGCTTTCTGGCAGGCCAAAATAGACAAACCCATCTATCTTTTTGTCTATGATAATGGTTTAGTCTGACATATATGTCTTGCAGATTCGTTATATATGAACCTGTCTTCTGAACCCCCGTGTTGGCAAGAATCCGATTGCTTCTGGTTATCCCCCTCCAGCGATACTGGTCTATAGCTCAGAACATCTTCCTTCTACCGTCTCCTATGTGTCCCTATGTGTGTGTGTGTGTGTGTATACAATATTTCTAACTTTTTCTTCCTCGAATGACCCTCGGCAGGAAATGTTTGTAGGCCGTTCAAGATGTAAATTTCTTACTGTCACCACATCGAGAGGGATGGCTCAGACATACTAACGATAACCGCGCTTCCATTCCCTCCCCACTCCCCTGAAGGCTAAGTGGCACCTTCTCCAACGCCCCGTGTTCGAAATATACGATCGATCTAGCAGGACGTGCTCATCTTGTATAATGAGCTTAGCCCGGTGAGTAATGCTCTAGCCCCAGCCATGAAACGGTTTGAATCAGGCAGGTCTCTCACGCCAATGCCATCACTCACCTGAATACTCAAACCAAAACACAAACAATCAATTTCGTAGCCCTTCCCCCATCGTTTGAAGATTGTGCTTTCTAACTAATGTCGACAGGATATGCATCTGTGAGGCTGCATTTCTACAACGTATGTCAAACACTTATACCGAGTCACACATCTCTACACAAGCATCCTCAGGCGTCGTCGCTTAACTTACACACCCACACACACACACACACACATATATATATATATATATATATATATATATATATATATATATATATATATATATATATATAAATTATACGTGAGAAATTAGACCTTTTATCTATATCGGCTACAGTGTCTCAAAATTCAAGTAGGCCCCACGAACGAAGCTATCTATCACTCCGCATGCAGCTCTCGTGGTGCGCTGGCATATTTTAAGAAAACGGAAAGGTCCCTAGAATCCGGATGTGTATCTGTCTTATGACAAACGAGGCCATCGGCCTTGTCATTGGCCCTGACTCAACAGTGACGTGTTGCTTTGCTATTGGGCGATGAGGAGCCACTGTGAGGTCAGCAGGCCACCGCTGGCGTCGGTAGTTTATGTGTTATTACCAGAACAACCCATTTCTTTGCTTTGCTTCAAAGGTCATTACTATTATTCTGTGCTGTCTCAAACGAGAAGTGTCGTTCGTGCAATCACGAAAAGTTTTGCATGTACTACAGTGGATGGGACAATATCTGCCCACCTGTAGCGTCACATCTGAAAATAAAAAGTAAACAAAAGATGTTAATTTTACTTTAAACTCGACAGTATGAAATGTTGATAATAAAAAAAAAAAAACTCCATCTGGCTAATCGTTTTCATGGAAATTCTTTTTTATGGTTCATTAAGAGCTTTATTTCAGCTCTTCCAAGGGTACTGTTAGTGTCAGGTTGTTGAAGGTTTGTACATATATTCATTACGCCCATATTTCGCGGTCAACGTTGCTCAGCGTAATCAAAAGTCCCGGGGTTCGACCCCTCGATATGGACAGAAGGCGCGCAGCCCAATCAGCTGTTCATCCTTCCTTGGGATATTGTGGGACCCAACTTGACATGGGATAAAGCACCACGGGTGCGACACAGGTCCAGGCAGCAGAAGGCATGCAACTCGGCTCGAGATTCTCCAGGTGTATATCCGTGGCCGGAGACATGCCCTGCGTGACAGACCTAATGAGCTTCCCTAAGGTAGCCACGTCCGGGTACAAGGCCCTATCCGAAAGACCTGCGGAGCCTCCCTAGGGTGTCCACATAGACGAGGACATGGCCATCTTTGACGGGCCCAATGAACCTACAAGGGATGTTCATATCCGGGGGACATGACCTTCACCGACAGGCAGGCCTAATGAGCCTACCAGGGGCGTCCATGTTGGGGAACCTAGCCCTCTACGATAGGCTAGGTGGCTCAAGAGAGAGAGAAACTGTTGGGAAATGAAGCTTTGGCTAAGGTCTTGACCCAGACTAAACGTGCCATAAGCGGATCAAGATAAAGCCATCGAGGAGAGGGACAACGCTAGACCCTTACTTACACTGTTCCTGTGGCTTGATAATCAACTCGACACCGAGAACAGGCATGGTAGTATCATGCCAGATCCTCGACGGGTAATGACATGTGATTTGAGTATAATAAGGGGAAACTGGATGGACTTCTTTAGTGACAAAAGGGAAAAAATCTTTCTTTCAAAATCAAGAGGAGAATACTCAGCGTAGCCACTTACACAGAGGTAAAGGAGAGAGAAATCAACAGTCTCCTGCCTCATTAACTCTCCTGCTATTACCTGTCTTCAACCATCCCTTTCTCTGCTCACCGTCCTTTCCTCGTCCAGTGATGCTGTGGAACTCTTCTCCCTGTATAGGACCTTTCCACCTTCAAGAGATGGATCGATAAACACCCAAATACTTCCTATTAAAACTTGTTACTTTTTTCTGTAAGAATACGTACAGTCTTACCTTTGAAAAGAGAACAACTCCACATTTCACAGGTCGACGCCCTACAAATGGAACATTTACTTAATAAAAGATATATTCTGTCATCAACTGGAAGATAGCAGGTTCCACACACTGACAATGACATACGTAAAATAATGGGTGACTTGAATGACAGCGTAGGAACACACGTTGGGTAATGAATAACAATAAATTGTACCTTTTAGAAAATTAATAAAATACTCAGGAGAAAGATTTACAATATTTCAGTGGAAATAACATGACTCCGTTCTACAAGCAGGAAGAATAAAAACACATATTAAGACATAAATTAAACCAATTTACATTTCTTTACAAGTCTGTAAGTATCTTATTATCTCGAGTAAGAAATATATATTTTTTTTTATATGAAATCTTCACTTGGAGAATCAACTGACTCGAACCATAGACCATGAGCAAGTAGAAGTAAAACAACATATAACAAATGTAAGAACAGAAGATATTGAAGGAAATAAGTAATGGGAAATTATCTTGCGGTGATGGTATTCTGCCGGTCCAGAAATGGAGAGC
This sequence comes from Panulirus argus, assembly GCA_038088735.1. Taxonomy (NCBI): domain Eukaryota; kingdom Metazoa; phylum Arthropoda; class Malacostraca; order Decapoda; family Palinuridae; genus Panulirus; species Panulirus argus. The sequence goes on from JAYMFT010370758.1 coordinate 15,360, forward strand.
CTGGAGACTTGAGGTATGAAGAAAAAGCGACAACAACCCGTTTATAAAATCATTGTGGAGGGAGTATCAGAAAATCCAGACCCCGAAGAACTCACTATCTTCGGTTCATGTTTCATTGGCATACCATGAACTTTCATGCACATACTCCGTACAAATGGGTACGTGCATGCGATTTTTCTTGTGGCATGCATGATGACAACCTGTTAAACTTGAGGCAAACAGTGAATGTCAAGTATGAGTCCGGACTTGTGAAATACCATGTAGGGGAGGTTCTCGCAATGAGACATACGTTTAAGTCATGCGAAATGATACAAAAAATGAGAGTAAGAAGCCTTATAAAGCCACTACTGGGAAAAGAGTAGCATGTGTATAGACAGAAGAGAAACCTGAAACCTGATGTATGCTTTATGGATAGTGGAGAGGTCTTCGAAGTTTGGCATAATATTAACGCTAACTTCTCTGACTCCTGTTCAGCAACTTGCCGAAAATTTTGCAATTAACAACAGGAAGTAGAATTCAGTAAAGGAAGACTGAAAAGATGAGTCATTTGCATGTATACACCTTGTAAATACAGAACTACTTTTTTTAATAATAAATTGTTTTTCTCACACTGTGTTGTAAAGCAGGGAAGTCTTGTTGCCGCCTCTGCTTATAGTTTAAATGGATAAGGTCATCAAAGTTTTAATGAGAGAAGTCCTTGTGGAGCAAAGCAGACGGTGGCATATGCTGGCAGCATAGCAAACTGACAAACAGACAAACTGTATAATGATTAGTCTTAAAACAACAGATTCGACGGTGAACGTTGCGAAAATAAAAAGAAATTGGAAAAGTAGAGCCAATCAATACAGAGTTCTAATACCAGAGAAGTGTTATCATCAGAGATATTAAAATAAAAAGGCTATCACAATCGACACGAAAAAGAAAACACACGTGTAGTGAGGGATGAGAGGATTACCAGTCAATGTATTCAGCGAGACGAAAAACCACCCGAGCCTGTCGCAACAACGATACGTACCTACCTGGCCGAGCTCTTAAACGACTTCCTGCCTCTCTCCGCCAGACGCTGGCAGTGTAGGCCTCGCAAAATGCGGCAGTTTATGCAGTTGCCAGCTGGCTCCTTCCGAATGTCTTAGAGGGTGAGGAAGCACGTTGGGTGGATTATACAAGAGCGGCGGAACTGCTGTTATATAAGTGAAAAAATGGGACAGGAAAAAAAAGAGGGCTGATAATATTCCGGTATCGCCGGCAGCGCTTTACCGACTGGTCTTCCGGGAGATGGAAGGTTCCTTCGATGCCTTACATAAAACCATATACACGATAACTACCGATTACATATACCTGATATTGACTTATGATATTTACAACTTTACTGATCTCAAGTACCACTGTTTTGAATCTCTGGTAAAGGCAGTCAGCCTAGTCGATGACATTTTGAATTTTTCCTACGCCAACATTCACTTTTTCTTACCATACTATGCTCGAAAAATGTTGATAAGTATCAGATAACTCGTTCATATTCTACTAGCCACAGAAGGGTACTGCGATATCCTGGAGAAAAATGTAATGAACGAAATGTTCGCAAGCAGATCGCCATGAGCTAGAAATTATCAAGTACGAATCAAAAGAAACTTATGACGCATTGAAAACCATGTATGCGGAAGCCCTCGCTGATGTAGAATTGTCAGCGTTCGTTATTAAGTGTTTTGATAAATGGAAACTCCTTTTCCAAGATAGAAATCTCAAGGGAAGGTCATTCATTGCCATTCTTCCCAACCAGATCTGAAGATAAACACGTGATCCTAAGTCTGTTGCGGCCCCTGTGAGGCAGAAGGATACAAGAGAGATGCATATGGATATTAACCTGTGAGCACGACGATACGACCCTTGAATACGACGGTACGACCTCTTGAGAACAAGGGTACGGCCTGAATTTTGACCTGACCCTTAGGGTTAAGATCAAAAGCCAGGCTCTCAAGCCCAAAAGGTCGTACCGAGGTGTTCATGGAGTTATATTTAGAAAACACAGGGTCAACAAAGGAGCTGAGTAATGAACTTTGCGCAGTCTGTCTACGTTTGTATCAGAGGACTGGGAGGTCACAGGAACTGACCAACTGCTCCTTCGCGTGTGGAGCAGAGGGTAACATACATAGAATCATGCAGAGGAAACTACTTTCGCGAGAGCTGGGTGCGGAGCATGAAGAAGCCAACGATGGGGACAGGATAAGAATAGTAAATCAGGGAGCTTGCGATGATCAAGAGCGATTTATGGAGGGAAGTACCTGCGTGCAACGCATAATTCTGCCATAAAGATGGTGATACATACGATGAATATAGGAAAATGACTATGCTTCATCTTCTGCTCGAGAAAATACCGAACAGGTATGATCATGGATGGTAATGAACAGACGCGAAAAAAGCGTTAGTTACAAGAACTACTGAAGACTACCAGAGTCTAGGATTGATCCTTATCAGTGTACATCCTGATGCAACACTGGGATTTGTAGCACTTACATCTATAGTATATAACATGAGAATCGTCCCATGGGCAAAAATACTTCCCTCCTGAAATTCTCTGTAGAATCACAGCTCTGCATCCAAGGAATGAATAACGTTATGTATTTCGTTCAAATGCTTCTGTGAGGGAGACCAAGTAAAAATATTAACGATCAATAGGTTTGCTATGATGAGTGAAACGTTTGTCTTCCTCTAAACGGGTTGGTGAAATTCGTTACACACGAGTTGCCTAAATATATTTTCATCGCACCTGTTCCATAAACAACACGTGCGTTATACTTTATTTTTCTATACATGATAAATGACTTTTACAACAACTCGCTAAAATTCAGCCGTCATCTGGCCTTCAGAGGATATTGTATTCGGCATTCTTAAGACTGCAGGTCACACTCGTTGCCAACCCGGCCGGCTCGGACATGCGCACTGAGTATGTTAAGACGCATATGATGGTCATCTGGGCGGCCACCAGGCGGCGCCGTAGTGACGGGCTTGCTACCCGCCTAGGTCTGGTGTCCTCAGGGGCTTGCTGCTCCCACTTCTCCCCATTACCTCCCCCCCCCCCCCCCCCCCCACACACACACACCAGCCGAACCCTAGCACCGGCTCGTTACAACTACACCATGTTTGGCACGGCGGTACAACCCTCAAGGGTAGCGCTGCGATTCTTCGGTATGTCGGCCTGCCCTTTGACCTGACCTTTATTTCAAGGGTCGTACCGTTATGCTTAAAGGATTCAGTACCACACCCTTTTAAATTGGCCGACTGTTTTTACCTAGTATATCCCTGGGTTTAGGGAGGATAAGATCACTACCTTTGCAAGTGTAGAAGACGATTTAGGGGAGCAGGAACAAGGTGGTGCTGGGATCTCGAAGTCCTTTATCTTCTGTATCATATCTTTGTCTAGTAAAAACAGAAGTTTCATGAAGTAGGAACAGGAGCCATGCGAGTATTTTTGCCCGAGGGCTCAAGTCGTCTGTTCCTGACTGTACCTTGCTCGAGTAGGAAAGGTGAGCAGGTAGATATTAAAACAAAAGTTCATACATTAACCTAGAATATCATGGGTTCATCTTCATTATACATATGTGGTGAGTATCAAAGTTGAAATGTTAAATGAATGATATTTAAAACGGAATTGCTAATAAGGAATCACGAGCAAAAATCATATTAGATTTTAAACTTAAAAAAATAAAAAGGAATAGTTTTTGTTTTTTCATGTTCGCCAGGATCTGAATATAAGGAAATGCAATTTCAGGGATGTTCAAGTCGTTTAATGGTATCAACCAAGGTGGCATATTTTCCATACCTGAATGATATTTACGCTAATGAATCATATATTCTGTAGCGAGGAAAATGTTGCTGTTTCTCAGCAAATACTGGTTTTGGCAACCTAAGTTAAACCAACGACATGATTCTGTTGAGTCAACTGTTGATGTTCTACGACGGCTGAGCAACAGGTGTGTACAGCTGACAGCGTAGGTTTCCATTCATTCATTTACTCAACAGCGTATGGTATATCCCTCAAAGTTCTCTAAGCGTGAATACTAGCACATAATGAGTTTGAGGATGTTTCTTTAGCGTGAATACTAGCACATAATGAGTTTGAGGATGTTTCTTTTCTTATTTAGAATTTCTTGAACCTGGGAATGCATAATGATTGTTCTATTCAGCAGCAGTAGCAGTAATACGCTTCCTTTTGTCCTAAACACCCTCGAGTCCGAGATTGATCAGAGTCCTCTTGCATAAACACCTGCCGAGCCTTGATCTTGACTCTAATTAATGTGTATTGAGCTATGCCAACGATATCTGTCTTAATACCTCTTCGCCGGGAGACTCGCGTCTTCCTTGACCAATTTTCGCCTTCCGCCTCTCAGACTGACCTTGACATTAACATCGCCAAAACAAAGTATTAATGACGGTCATGTCAGACATGAAAAAAAAAAAAGCTCCCACTTTTATCCCAGGATGATGTAAATGGCCTATGCGACGTTGTACCAAGCAGGCTGCGTCCTGTCATACCCAGAATAAAAGTGTCCTCAGTGACCCACGAACTTCAGTATCAGGCTCAGAAAACTAGCTAGACCTCTTGCTCAGCTAGCCCCTAGTCCGTGTTCTTACATGCAAGAGATTTTAGCTTCGCTGCTAAAACTGATGAGGTGCTTTTGTCTATGTGTGGTATGTAATGACCCATCATTCCCTTCAACTGTCAATGGTTGATACGCATTTATTCTCTTCTCTTGCTGTTGTCCCAAACAAAGCTATGAGACTAATCACATATTGTCCTATGGTAACGAGAACGAAACTCGCACTTCCCTTAGTCCCCAAATTTATCTAGGGACCTGCTATCACATTTAGTACCACAGGTCTCACAAACCCTGTATCAACTCCGTTTCGCACTTTTACATGCTGTTAACGACTCCGACTCCTTTCACGAGCTAAGCTGATAAAATCTATGACATACGACTAGGCTACTCTACTAAGCTAATACAAATGGTTCAACCTTGGGATTCGGATAATATAATTCGAATGGGATGTAATATCAATAAAGGTAAAAACCCTGTAACATTTGACTCAAGATTATGTTTATCATCTCACTGGTCAGCTTATTCCTCCATATCTTTCAAGGTCTCTTATGTGAACGGAGTGATAGTCTGCTTAACAACATGCCTGACAGTACCCTACTCGCCTACACCGATGAATCCTTACAGACCAGTTCTGAGGTAGGTACAGTTTATGCTGTCTGTAGCGCCAATATCCTCGGTTATTCCAAACAGGAGATACTCAGCAATTGGTTAGCTACACCCACCGTGATCTGTTATGGCACTGATCAACCACAAGCTTATGCTGTAATCCTATTTGACTCCAAATCACCTCTTCCAGTTCTTTCAGTTAATATTCCCCAGAAAGAATCTAATTCCTTCACGAATCATTTTTTACTTTTGGGATATCCTATGATGATTATGATTTACAGTTTCTATAGGTACCTTCACATGTCTGGTATAAGCGCTATGGCCATGCTAAATGACCTTACTAAAATTGCCATTTTCTACCCTCCTATCAGATTTCATACCACTCTCCTTACAACAGAGATTCATGAAGACCTAGATCTCGGAACTTATGCTAAAAGACATGGCAACTATAGTATTTGAACAACATAGCCCTTTAAATTCAGACACAGGACCCATGAAAATATCGACTTTACATGAAGCAGTGTGGCACTGTCACGGCCAGAATGGTCTGAGTTACAGGTACAAGTCAGAAGTTACATAAAACTATGAACCCTAGTATGTCACCTGCATTGCAGCTTATAAAAAATACTCACTTAACATCATAATCCTGAGTGCCTTAAAAATTAGTGAATTCAGGCCTCAATGTCAAGAGATATCGAGAACTTTATGTCCAATTTACCGATGCTCTTGAGGATATTCTTTTATATCTACAGTTTGCGTTAACTTAAAAGATATTCTGTCATGTACCTGTCGCTTTGAATTATTTCACCCATAGAAAGTGTAGCTTAATCACACATTATACGAGTCATTCATTGTATACGAATGTATTCTAACATATATTTTGCATTATCACCAATACCAATATCACATTCCTTTCTTTCTTTTTTTTTTCAACTAAAGGACTCACATGATCCTGCGCCCTACCCATAAATCTCGTGTATACATTTTAACCACTTGAACATTATGACTTACCTCTTTTATTTCATCCTTTAAACTACCACTGTGAAACACACACAATATATATATATATATATATATCTATATATATATATATATATATATCTTTA
>JAYMFT010370769.1:0-21661 GCA_038088735.1 Panulirus argus
CTCCCCTTTTAGTCGCCTTTTACGACACGCAGGGAATACGAGGGAAGAATTCTTTCTCCCCTATCCCCAGGGATAATTATTATTATTATTATTATTATTATAAATATTATTTTTATAATCATTATTCATACATGTCTGCCATTTCCTGTGTTAGTGCATTAGCATCAGAAACACTCATAGAAAAAGCCTCATTTGCTTACATCCACTCTCTAGCTGTCAGGTATAATGCACCAAGACCAGGGCTCTCTAATCACAATCAAGCACTACAAACCTTTCTGAGGTTTCCTCTGACTGCTTCATATGCCTTGGTTCAGCCCACTGACAGCATGTCGTCCCCTGTATAACAAATTACTCCAATTTGTTCAAAATCTTGCATGCCTCATACCCTCCTGCTTGTTCAGGCCCACTTCCTCCTTGGTTTCTCCCTTTCCCTTGCTCCTTCCACTTCTGACATGTATACCCTCTTGGTATCATTTCCTCACTCATCCTTTCCATGTACCCAAACCATTTCATACAACCCCCTCTTATTAACACACCCCTCTCTCTCACCCTACAATTTCTTATTCGATCAACCCACCTTACATCACATATTGTCCTTAAACATTTCATTTCTAATACATTCATCCTCTTCTTTACATTTTTCTCTTAGACCCACTCCTCACATCCATACAACACCTTTTGGACTCCTATACTATCAAACATACCCTTTTTTGCCCTTAAACACAGTGACCTCTTTTTGCATACATTTCTCAGTGCACTCAAGACCTTTGCCCCCTTCACCCACCCTATGGCCTACTTAAGCTCACGTGGTTCCAATGACTGTCATATGCACTCCTAAGTATCTAAAAGACTGTTTCTTCCAAGTTCTCTCCATTCAAACCCACACTTCAAAAAACTTGTCACTTGTCACTTTTCAGTGCTAAACCTTGCTTTTGTTCACATTTCCTCTCAACTTTCTCCTTTTACACACTCTTCTGTACTCAGACACCATCTTCTGTAGTTTGTCACTTGAATCCACCACCAGTACCTTGTCACTAGCAAACAACACCTGACTCACCTCCTAGACCCCCTTCCCCAATCAGACTGCATCCCTGGTCATCTCTCCAAGACCCTTGCATTCGCCTCCTCACCATCTAATCCACAAACAAATTAATCTGCCATGATTACATCACACACCCCTGTTGCAGACCCACATTTACCTGGAACCACTCACCCTCCTCTCTTCCTAGTGAGACACATGCCTAATTCTCTTAATGAAAACTCTTCACAGATTTTAGCAGCTTTCCTCACACACCATTTATCTGCAACACCCTTATCAGAGCATATCTATTAACCAACCCTATTATATGCTTTTTTCTGATCCATACATGCCATGTGAAAATACCTCTGTTTCTTTACTTACTACTCACACAGATTCTTCAACATAAAAACCTAATTCATAATTCCTATAGCATTCCTGAAACCACATAGTTCCATCCCAGTCTGATGCTCTGTGCATGCCACCACCCTTTCACTCACCATCCTCCCATACAACATACCAAGCATAATCATCAGACTTACACTCCTGTAGTTCAAACATTCAATTTTGTCCCACTTGACTTTATAAAGTGGAACTATACAAGCATTCCATCAATCCTTAGGCACCTCACCATGAGCCATGTATAAACTAAATATGCTAACTTAGCAATCATATACACTGTCATCCCCTTTCTTAAGAAATTTAGCTGCAATATCATCCACTCTTGCCACTTTGCAACACTTCTCTTTTCAGCTGACCACTTGCCATGACTCTCAGTTCCCAAACCTCTAAGTCCAAAACAGCCCATATCTGCCACTCTATCATCTACAGATTTAACAGTCCTTCAAAATATTCATTATATCTCTTCTTCATTTCATCTCTACCAATTACCACTTCCCTAGATGCTTTATTCACCAATGTTCCCATTTGTTCTCTTTTTCTTCTCATACTCTAACCTCTTTCTAAAACATCTTATTCTCCCATAAGTTTGCTGATATTTGCTCACTCTAATTCTCGGTTTTCCTATTTTTCAGCTTTTTGACTTTCTTGCCCTCCTGCTACTTTCTCTACAAAATATTCTGATAATTTGAATTCCTTTTCTGCTGGTAATGCTCATGCACATCACTTTTCTCTTTCCCAAACAATATAACTTTTTCATCCCACCACTCAGTATCCCTTCTCATATGCCTATATCCCACATTCCATACACCACATACTTCTCTCACATGTATAAACACTGCTTCCCTAAATACCTGCCATTCCTCACAGACCTGTCAAGTTTCATTTACTTTCACTTTTTTCCATTCTTCATCCAAAATTTCCTAGTATTTCTTCACACACGACTGTTTTCTAAATTTACTCACTTCCATCACCTTCTTCCTATCCACAAACTTTCACCCTTATCACTACTGTATTATCATTATTCAAACTATGACCTAAAACAAACAAAGAATATATCTGTAGAATACAAATATTTTCTTAGTACATACTGCTGCTCTCTTTGCAAACTCAAGATGGAGTTGGTCAATTTTCTCAAGGAGCTTCTCTGTCTCTTCTAGTGCATTCCTGCGAGAAGTAGTGAGAGTACCAAGACGATCCCACTGATCGCAAATGGACTGACAACGGGCATTGATGGTGGCAGAGTCATAGTAGTCAAGAGCATTCAGCTCTTGAGCAATGGCAGCAATTTGCTCAACTCGATCCTTGGGAAAGAGAAAATGAAAATTGTGAAAAAAAATGCACAGCATATTGATTCATATATATCAGGTGAAAATACAGAGTGGTGTGTACATAAAGGCAAGTTAGTTCACCTGGTGGGCTGCTAAGTCTGACTCAAAGGCCTCATGCTTCTTTTTAAGAGCCTTTAGTTCATTAAGCTTGCAGTGTCTGAAGTCCTGACTCTGCAACATCTCCTCCTTGCCAGCAGTCCAGGACTCATGGATTTCAGCCTTGTGCTTGAATTTCTTGGCCAGATGTTCAAGACGCTCCAACCTGAGTATGAGGTGCATTGTAATATCCAAAATGAACGAAGCAAGAAAATGTGCATGTATATCACTCATGTCCCCTACACATGGTTTAGCATTCCCCTTATGAATGCCACATTGTGACCTTCACCTTCAACTAATGACCTCCAATATCTACCAATAATCTTATGAAATTTCTATATAGCATCTGCAGCAAACATTTGATCCACGAACCACATGGAGGTGGCCAAGAGCCAATGAAAACTGATAACCATAAACAGAGATTTCTTGATAAATCACAGTTTAAACAGAACTGGATTATTGTTGTCTGTGTATCTAACCCTCAAACAGCAGCCACCATGTTTCCATCAAATGATGTGCTCTTGTGGAACTATGGCCCACATCAACTGATACGTCAAATTTCTTTTCTTTTCTTCTTTCATACTTGTTCACTGTTTCTCACGTTAGCAAGGTAGTGCCAAGAACAAGAAAAGAAAAGGCCTCATTGCTCACAACTTCTCTCTAGCCTTCATGCATAATTTACCAAAACCACAGCCCTCTGTCCACCCAGTTCCAAAGACCTTTCTGTGGCTTTCCCTGGTTCAGTCCACTGACAGCACATCATCCCATTTATACCACACTGCATTTTTAGGCCCCAGGCACTCAACTTTTCTGAGTAACCTACTGAGGAAATCTCTGTCACCAAGATGGCATGCACAAATTCTGCTCTCCTGAGTACCCCTACAACCACCATTATAAATGCACAGCCATCAATTTGCAGATCATGAATTCACTGTGCCCCTATGAAATAAAAAGAATGCTGGATGATCTAACTGATAAGGGGGAACACTAATGTATCAGTGAGTGAAGAATGTAAAGAAGAATAACATGAGAATGTGAAGAAATTTGAGGCTTAGAAAGTGATTTTACTAAGATCAAGAGCAAGAGTAACCACTGATGTCATATCAAGTGTTAGGAAACCAATCTGAAAGACATTTAAGGTATATGTAACAAAGCATCAGAAGCAATACCTCATCATTTCTGACAGCAACCATTCTTCAAAAGACTTCTCACAGCCTTCAAGATTCTTCCATGCATTGGCAATATCGGTGACACTCTTGCCTTCTGAGGGAAGGTATGCAGGACGGTTGGAGAGACGCAGTTTAGTCTGTGGAAAAACAGAATTTCAGAAAATCAAAAAATAATTCTTAAACTAAAGAGAGTTTCAAGTAAAGTACTGAACTGTATATACAAATGTCCTTTGTCTAACATGATTTTTCCAATCACAATTTTGAATAATGTATGACATTTTATCAATCAACACATCAAGTTTTGAGTATCCATGGTTTTCCAAAGTACCACCAATGCTGGTACATCATGTGAGTGTCACATGAACATGGGCTGCTTGGAGCCTAGTCCTGCAGTCCACCAATTCTAGGCAGGAGAAATGGAGCATTATAACCAGATGGTATTGCTAGGGCAAGCACCAAGGTAGCCCTTCATGTGGCATAGCTGGATGAACTATAAGGAAGAATTGAGGAGGTGACATCAGGGATGACAAACTGCCATTAACTTACTTTACAGTTTTATACACTATTTCCTTAAACTTTTATAGAATTACCATGTTTTTTTGCAGCATTATATGCTTATCTTCAAACTTTAAGCATTCATTATATAACTTGAGGTATGTTTCTCAGAAGGTGCTCCCTCTATAATCCCATTTCCTATAGGCCTTGTACCTTGCCAGTCATGGTTTTGCTAATTAATGGGGGTCTTCCGCAAATGTAACCCTCGTGATTGGCAAGAGACTTCTGTATTCTTATGCTTGCCCAGCTTAGATGATCTAAAGCAACCAGCTTTATGAAATCTTCCAATATGACTTCAAAACTTGACCACTCTCCCTCTAGTGTTCTATGGATAATTCAGTTCCTCCTTGTGGGAGTTGCCTCCTTGCATATCGTACCATTAGCTATGCCACTGAGTACTTTGTAAGCCAATTACTTAGGTCCCTTGCTTAATATCATTTTATCAACTGCAGTTTTGAGTAAAGTTGCTTAAAATAATGCATATCATTTTATCAAAAATAGCACAGAGTTCTGAGTAGCCAGAGTATTTTTCCTACCTATCAGGTGAGTATCAGAGAGGCCTCAGGCTACTTCTTGCCAAGACTGGTACAATCCAGCACAGTAGTCGTGTGAAGATGCATACGAGTTGGGATAGATGGTGGGCATACCCAATTAGAAGTGATGAAAATAAGAAAATGAGGGGGCATAAATATGTGCATTTATGATGGAACGGTTCAGAAAAAAAAGCATGTTGAAAGAGTGGTTATGACAGAAGGAAACTTATGTAGGGTGTTTGATTAACTGTTCCAGAGCATTATATAGGGGAAAAAAAAGCATCTCTGCTAGGATCATTCTAGACAGAGCTTAATCAATTCTTGTGGTGGAAACTGAAATCACCAGCATACAGGATATCAAAAAGTGGATGTGAAGAGAGCAAAGCTTCTTAGCAAGAAGTTAAATAGTCAAAGAGTTGTACAAAGTAGGAGGAGTTAGTGGGGAAAATATGAAAAAATAAAAGATAAGATATAGAAGGTACAGATATTTGAAGCTACACAGCATCACAGATGAGACCTAAGATCCAAGAGGCAATCTGTGGGAGTTTTGGTATTACAGCAGGTGTAAATGCCACCCTTGGAGTGTTAATGATGATAGAGATTAAAGTTAGAGGTCTAATAGTGTAGTGGGGAGGCAGCCCTTGACAGCTGGGTTTCAGAAAGAATAGCAGGAAAGGAAGTGGACAAATGGTGCTCTAAAGAGAGAAAGAGCCAGGTCTGGGTGCTGTTTCCGGGTGAATTATGAGGTTCTAGTTGCTTGATGTCAGTCAAGGAGGCCATGGTAACCATCTAGCCCTCCTTCACTGATGCTGTCATTCCATTTCAACTCGAGTGAATCTAAATGAAGATGCACTGCCTTAATTTATATAACAAAGAAAGAAAAAAAGAGAATGGAAAAATAAAGGCTGGTGTGAGTTAATGTGGTCAACAATAATGTTTGGGAAGGAAAGGGTGTAATTTGAGGATTGGATGCCAGCAACCCACGTGTAGTTGTGGCAGGGGATGGCATGGTCTAGGGATGAAATATTTTTGATGAAATTTTGGAATTTGGATTCTCTGTATTGTGTGAATGCTGGCCAATCCATTTTCCTGTAGTTTTTCTTTCTATGTAGTGAGTTCTTGGTGGTCCTTGTGTGCAGTAGTGGTAAGCAAAAAGAAATGTATGGTGAGGTTAGCTGGGACTCTGGTTGGGTGGTTGTGCAGGCTAAGAATGTTGAAAGAATACATTTGGTTAATGTGCATTCCACTAAGGGGATCTTGTAGTGTAAGTTAAGAGCCATGTAGGATAAAGGAAGTTGAAATCTTCACACAGATAGATGATGGCGTGTTGGTCAGGTTCCGTGGTTGATACGCGTATCACCCCTGTCTAGGCTGTATCATTGCCAATACATGAAAAGGTGAATGGTCTCAGTGAGGACCATCTCACCCCAGAAGACACCATCATTTTCCTGCACCTATGTGGAGTGCAGCCTTCCAAACGCAGGGACCCCCAAAAAGTGTCCTGAGACTGTATAAAAATTGTATGTATAAGTGATACTAGACTCTGCCTGAATGAGGTTACAGCACAAGTGAAAAGCCACCTCTGATGGGGCTGTATTAAAGGGAGCACACTATCTCATCAAAGAACTGTTAATTCCAAAAGAGGCCACATTCCCAGTTATAGGAAATGGTGCAGCCTTGGACTGTACCAGCCTCTGGAAATAGGTTCTGAGTAACACCAGGACTCTGTCTTAGAGATGAGTCCTGGGATGATTAAAAATAATCATATAAATGTTATATTTACGACAAATTCAAGCTATCATGTAGTACTGTATACATACTTTAAAAAGATTCATAGCAAAACAAACCTGAAGAGTGTTGAAGTTGGTCTCTAGCCTAGCTTTTTGTTCCACACGTGGAGGCTTATGGTTGCGGCGGTAAAGACGGTACTCTTCTAGCTTCTTCTGCAGATCTGCTAGAGTGTTGTCCTGCTGGCGGGCCTGTAGCCAGGGCAAGGTGCGACGGATCCATTCCAGCAGGTCGGAGGTAAGGCGTTCGTATTCCTCCATGAGGCGCTCGTTCTCCTGGTTAACCTTCAGCACCTTGCAGATGCGGTTGGCAGCCATCTCAGCCTAACAAAGCAAAAAGGTTGTTTGCTTAAGGGAAACCATGTTGAACATGAAATCTTTGTAAAGTATGACATAACCTGCAGATGATCCATGATCTAATGTTCGACAAGTAATAACTTCAACAATTATGGCCACTGCTTATCTGATCCAGCAGTGAGGACCTTCACGCAAAAAATAAGTATTTATCGCTCCATCTGACCAAAACCAAGTCATTTCATGAATAAATCATGAGGATTCAAGGAAGTTTTATTCAAGCAACTTTTAAACTATATATCTCCGACATTTTAGCAAGTGAGACAAAAGAGTAGAACAGCTTTTTCCATAGTATTCATACAGAATATATTTATTACAGCAATGAAAACTATCACAAATACTTTCATGTAGAACTATAGTCACTGTTAATTTTGTCATTAAAATAATCATTTTCAACTATTTTTAATATCAATGACAGCTAAAACTAATAACTCATTCTTATTCAGGAAGTTTATTAATACAACACCAAATTTAAGGGCTATTTTCCCCCCTATAAAAGTAACAAACTTGGTGAATAGATTTCCCTCATTACTTAGTTACCAATTCATCTCAAGGTTCTAAAACTTTTTGTTACTACTAACCTTCTGCACACCAGTAAAAGTGTGGTAATACGAGGAAACATAAGTCATGACGGCTCGTTCATCCGGCACACCTTCTGATATGTCTGTAATGTACACAGTTAGTAAGACACACACCTGCACTAAGAGCAGCTTTAATGTTCCTCAATTAGTTCAGCAACAAGGCACACGCTTTAGAAATTAGGTTAAAGGACAATGACAACGTGGAATATCACAATGCTAAACTAGGGAATATCCGGCATATCTGCATCCGAGTGCTGTTTAAGCGAACTGCTGTGGAGCAGACTTCAGTCATAAAAAAATAATGGTTAACAAATATTCATTACTATTAAAGAGCATCAACAAAGGTGAATGATGAAACCTCATGCACAGGCATCAATACAGGCAATGATAGTAGTAATCTGCTGAACATAACAGAAGACCAATATGCCAAAAGATAACAGGCTCTGTTTATATACAACACAAATTGTGTGTGTAAAGTCTCTCTACCATCATTGCTGAAACTTGTGTGGACATACAAAAGTGGCTATCTCATGCATGTTATAAATTACTATTTGGGCTAAAAGTTAAAAAAAAAAAATTATCTAGATTACAATTAACATTATTGATCATGTTATTAAGAAGAAATGTGGATCATTACAGAAGCTAGAGGCTATGCAGTCACTGGGGCATGTCTCCAGCACTGGATATAACATTCTAAACAGCCAGTCAGCCAGCATTCTTTGCTCCAGCCTTTACTTTTGTTGCTTCTGCAGCTGCTGCACTTTGGCTGCTCATTACTGCTGTAACTACTACAGTGTTAGTCCAAGAAAAAGACAACCTATAAGTTATATCAAAGGCAGAACCAGAATGTAACAAACCACTAACAAATTTAGGTATGCAATAATACTGTTTATTTGAATTAATAAGGAAAAATTTAAGTGCACTTAGACTGGGTCTGCCAAGATATTTAAAAATTCTGAAAGGTCTAGCATGAAAATGTTATCAACAAATGAGTTACTGATTAAATACAGAGTACACGTTCATTCAAAAATTCAAGCAGCCATTATCAATGTGGTCAGAACATCTAAAAAGGTCATACTGCATTACATTTGTTGATAAGTCTTTTCATGCTTGAACTATAGTATGGACAAAGATGCTCAGACAGCAGGGGTCTAGTATCCTGGGTGAGGGTGGCGCGCCAGTGGGTCCATGCTGATGTGGGACCTTGTGTTTACCTGCTGGGCCCCCTGGAAGGCATGGTAGTAGCAAGACACGTAGGTCATGATGGCGCGCTCATCAGCCTTGGGTGTATTCACCAGATCTGAAAACGCCCCCATTGTATATATTACTAAAGAACAATTGTCAAGAGATGCATGGGTGTCAGCAGGTGCACTGGAATCCTTCAGTAAATTGGCCATGCTAGGTGAGCTAGTAACTAAATAAGAAGAGTCTTATAAAAGATGTTCACTTGAGAGTTGAATGGTGAACATCAGTCAGTTGTCCGCACTGTAGAAATAAGTATATAAAGATTATTATGGTTTAGAGAATGAGGGATGTAGAGGACATCAACCAAATACAATCATGTTGACTTAAGACCTTCAATTGAAAGGAACTTCCAGTGAAAAAACAAATTCACTTAATAAAGTTACCTACCGTCGGGGTCCAACATCCTAGGAATGTCGAGATGCTTCTCAGCAATGTCAAAGGCAAGGTTAAGGTTGTGAAGGGGATCATCCTTGGACAACTGAGAGTAGTCCAGCAGGTCGGGCCTGTGACGGTGGATGAGGGCACAGAATGCAAGACCATCCTGTATAAAAGTTACTTGTTAGCTTGTGTAGCTTTTAGCTATCATGATAAAAATCTTACAATTTAGAGAACCATTTCAGAAATATCCTATGCTTGCTGTTATAACAAGAATTATCCAAAAAGAGACAAAGAAAAAAGTGGAACCTTGAAGGAAGTGTGGAAGTTCTGCACGTTGACATTCTTGTAAGGTGCAGTCTTGCGCTGGCACCAGAGCAAGAGACCCTCCTTGGCAGTCATCTCCTCTACACTAATGTCCTGGATAGCAAACCTCAGGATGATCGTCCAGATCATACCCAGAGTCATTTTTAGGTTGCCATCAACAATTTCTGTAGCAAACAAACCATGAGTTATAAATCAGCAATAGTAAGATATGCAAATAATCTTTTAAAAAGCAATTCCATCTTTTAGAAATTGTGGAAAAGGAGTTGTGGTTTCAGTGCATTATAAATGACAGTTAGAGAATGAATATGAATGGATGTGGCCTTCCTTTGTCTGTTCCTGGTGCTACCACACTTACATGGGAAACAGCACTCAGGTACAGAAAAAAAAATACAGCAAATTACTATTTAATGTAAGTGCAAATGAGGCCATCGTTTATTTGATCCTGATGTAATCACATTACAACAGGATATGTAATTAAGTATCTAGAAAAAAGAATCAGCTAACCCATCACACGGATAACAGTTTCCTGGCAACCTGACAGAAAACCTCTCTCTAAACATTTCATTAGTGACCAACTCTCCAAGTGTGAAACACATACTGGGAACATCTTCAGGCAAATACCCCATAACACCATAACATACCATCCTCTGCAGTTTCTCATTCAAACCTGTCACCAACACTGAGTTACCAACAAAAAGCAATTGACTCACCTCCCAAGCCTCCCCATCCCCAACAGAGTAAAGACCTGCCCCTCTCTCCAAGACCCTTACATAACCTCCCTCGCTACCCAATCCATAGACAAATCAAAGAGCCATGGTGACATCACACATCCCTGCCACAGGCCCACCTTCACCCGGAACCACTCACGCTCCACTCTTCTTTCTCACACACACATCTTACTCTCTTAATCAAGAGTCTTCACTACTTCTATCAGCTTTCCTTTTGCACCACATACTCATAACACCTTCTGCAGAGCGTCTCTATCAACCCTATCATATACTTCCTCCAAATCCATAAATGCCCCTTACAAATCTGTATGTTTCTCTATGTATTTCTCATACAAATTTTTCAAAGCAAACTCCTGGGCCACACATCCTTCATCACTGCTGGAACCACAGTTTAACTCTCCAATCTAATCCTATGTGCATGTTGCCTCCCTCTTAATCATGACTTTCCCATACAAACTATCAGGTACACTCACTGAACTTATACCCATGTAGCTTAGATATTCACTTTTGTTCCCCCTGCCTTTATACTGTGGCACTATACAGGCATTACTCCAATCCTAACCATCCAATCAACATGACCACCCATTTTCTTAAAAAATCAACTGCATTCCCATCTACTCCAGCCACTTTGCTGCACTTCATCTTTATCAAGGCTTTTACCTTCTCTTCTCTTTTCAGCAGTCCACTTGCCATGACACATCCACCACCTTATCACCAAATTTTGAACAATATTTAAAAACACTCAACCCATCCCTTGTTCATCTCATCTCTGCCTATTACCACTTCCTCATTTGGCCTTTTTACTGAAACTCCCATTTGTTCTCTTGTTTTTCCTCACACCTTCCAAAATATTTTCTCATTCTCCATGAAGCTGGCTCATATTGGTTCATCCCAACCTTCATATGCCCTCTTTTAGAGCCCTAAAAGCTTACTCTTGACCTCTTACTACTTTCTCTTTTCCATTTCCCAACCACCCATACTCCCATCCTGTAAGTAATGTCCGTATACCTCTCATCTCTTTTTCACTAGCAACTTCCTCATCCCAGCACTAACTAACCTTTCTCACATACTTACCTCCCACCTTCCACATGCCCCACACTTCCCTCGCACATGTAAGCACTGCTTTCCTAAACACCTACCATTCCTCACCCACTCCTCTAGTAGTTTCATTTAATTTGACCTTTTGACATTCTATAGTCAGTCTCAACTAGAATTCCTTTACAGATAAGCTTCTTTTCCAATCTTACTCAATTTTCCACCCCTTTCCCCATCCATATAATTTCCCCTTTTCTTAATGGCTCTGCAAACCTTCACCATCATCTCCACAAAGTAATGTTCAGACATCCTTCCAGCTTTCCTTCTCAGCACACTCAAATCCAAGAGTCTCTTATTTGCATGCCTATCAATTATTACTGAATTCAACAATGCCCGCTTACCATTTCCCCTTCTCACCCTTGTATACTTGTCTATGTTCCTCTTTCTAAACCAAGTAATCGCAATCACCAACCTTTTTTCTACACAAAACTCTACAAACTGTTCATCATTTCCACTCATATAATTGGACACTCCATGCATAAAATTGTATCCTTAACTGCCACATCATGCACTCTTGCATTCAAATCACCCATAACTAAAACTCAATCTCTCCCATCTAAATTGCTGACAACTCCTCTAAAGCACACACCTCTCCTTCTTATTCCTCTCGTTTCCTAGTGCATAAGGACTAATAATCATCCACCTCTCATAATCCAATTTCATTCTAAACCACATAAGTCTAGAGCATATTTCCTTACACTCTTTCACAAGTTCCCACAACTCCTCCTCAGCAAAAGTGCTACTCCTTCCTAAGCTCTTCTCACACTAACCCTTATTTTTAACCCAAAGATATTTCCAAAACATTCTTCCCCCTTCTCTTTGATCTAAATTTCAATCAGAGTTAGAACATCCAAATTCCCCTTCTTAAATATGCTACCTGTCTCTTCCTTCTTCTTATCCTAATTACATACACACATTCTGACATCCCATGCCTGAGCCCTCCAAGAGGATGAGCACTCCTTGCTTGACTCCTTCTGCTCCATCTTTTAGAAATTGCAATACAAAGAAGGGAAAACTTACACCTATTGAATACAAATAACAATTAGAAACTACACTGGGTACACAAACACACCATAATCAAAGTTATAAATGCTTGGGCCTTAATCTGAGCAAGTATAGATATATAAGTAATATCCTCCAGTTAAAGAGTGATGAATGGGAGATTCCAGACTAAAAAACACGATCAAATTTTTTAGATGAAATTGCATACTGTTGTTGGTTTTCCTTGTGTAAAAATGGATCATGCAGTTATAAAACTAACATTTGTTTATATCAGGCTTTACTTTAGGCTGAGCTGTTAATTGATAAAGATCATACAATCATCATTTCAATTAACTTATCAAAAACACACAGATTCCTGAGAAGTGTCACATATAAAACACAAACCTTCAGCACCAATGGATACCAGCTTTACACCCTTGCTGGCAATGAAGTCCAGTGCCTTATTCACATTTGCAATTTTGTGGAACCTCATCTTGCCACGGTCAGGCTTCGGCAGGGTTTCGCCTGAGATGACCTGAAATACCACAGATATATAAATGAAGAGCACCCATAATGACAAAGATGTTCAATGATGGACTGATGACAACGACAAACAGATGAAGACAACAAACAAAGCAACACTAGGTATTTACCAGCATCTGCCATGCTACACAGGTAACACAAAGGAATCATAAATCATGCTAAAAATAAAAATTTCATGGATATCTAAAGAGAACAAAGAGTTTGAAGAATCCATTTCAAATGCAGTATGCACCTGATTGAAAAAAAAATTAAGAGCATGTGAAGTAATTCTTTCTTCAGCTTTAAAATAGAGGTTTGCTTTGCATAAAACTGACTTTGCAAGGTTCATTTCCTAGCACCCAAAAATTTGCTCTGCATGGAACTGGTTCACACGTCTAATTAATCTACGTATACCAGATATATGTATCTGGCGTATTAACTTAATCTTAGTTTCTTCTGTAGCTTACCCCCAGATGCTTCACATGACCTGTTTTAGTCCATTAACATAATATTTTTACTATATAATAATTTGGGTGTAGCTGTATGCTTTGAAGGTACAAAAGAAGAGGTAGTGCTTTTGCTTTAACAGTCAGCCAAATCACTCAACAGGATAGTAGCACTAGTTGTTAGTGTCTACACAGCTCTTGCCTATGACTCAAAGAAGTTGCTAGTGCCTGGCAATGATTACATCCTGGTAAACTGTTGGCTAACATGCAGAGGGACTCTGTATATCAAGAAGCATTGCCAGCTTTGACATAATGTTTATCAAGAGAACAAGAAGATATGACTATTTGTAAATAATCATTAACATCAGAATCACCAGTATAGGAGCTACATTCAAGAGGACTATGCTACATAGTCAAGTTGATGCAGTACCAGGGCAGAGAGGTGACATCACTGCTATGCAACTCAACATGGGGTTAGCTAATTAAAAACAATAATAATTTCAAGTCCCATCTGATACCTCATTAGCCCCACAAGAGTCAGATAACTGTATCTGAACTAACAGGATGTACCAGTGTGGGAGAACCAAGCTAAGCCAAGGATAAAGGGGGTTTAGTTATTTGAATGGAGTTCAGCCCAGACAGAACTTATATGACACTGGATGAAAGACTTGGCTGGGCAATAGGCATCTGCATGAACCTAGATGAATCAAGTACCACAAAGTGCATACAGTCATAAATAGTAAAGGGATAACCCTAGGCCTTTAACCACCAAAATGGAAAACTAGTCACAACCCTAGGCCTTTAACCACCAAAATGGAAAACTAGTCAGAGTAAATGTTGCCTTTGTCAAAAGGAAACACAAGAAGGCCCAATGTCACCTCCAACCTATTACAGTCCAAAGATTTATGGGTAAAGTAATACTGCAACAACTGTTCCTAGGTTTAAAGACCTCAACACTCTACCAATCTAAGTTTAAAGACATCAATGCTCTACCAATCTTGATAGATATAGTAAGCCTAGATGAAGACGAAGGTATAGAGGAAACTTTGACAAGAAACAAGGCAAATTACCATCAAAGTTGCTGACTGATGCTCAACAACCCTCAGCTGGAAAAAGCTAGAAAAAGAATGATCCACTGCTGATACTAGCAATGAGGAAAGTTGTGGTAAAATGCAAAGAGACAAAATGAGTCTAAAAGAATCTGAATGTTCTAAACTGAGAAAGAGACTACAGTCTCTAAATGAGGCAGGTCATGATTATGCAAGGTAACCACTAACCGAATAAGCCTAGAATCTCAGTGATAGCAGGCTAATGACAATACTAAGTGGTGGAGAAGTTGTAGTACAAGAGCTGAAGTATCATTCTGCTTGCTTGGTAAGACTGCATAACAGATAGGGAACAATTCTGAAAACCTTACAACACTTGCAGTGCAATCAAAGCTCTTCTGGAAGAGTGGTCCCTGGCCTTCTCTGAGCTTCTTCCCAACATAACTGGGACAAAGATCAACAATGATAATAACACCCCTGCTATATTTAGGCTTGCTGACCTGGCCAACCTATACAAGAAGCAATATTAGTAACTGGGATCAGAATCACCCAAAGTCAATTCAACTAAGCTTAGAGAAGAAGAGCTAGTGATGTAAGCAGCTGCTGCATTAAGAAAAGACACAGTTATGACTAAGTTACTTTAGCTTAACTACTATTCAAGATACAAAGATGTAAAAATTAAGAGGCATCTAATATATCACAAAATCCTATTCCCTTTATACATGAACCTGTATAAATTTTCAGAGACCAGGAAAAGATATCTGGTAGAACTCTCCATGACAATGGCACCAGTGTTTCACATGAAACCGCTTCAGAAACCTCAAAACAGTTTAGGAAAGCAGTCATCAATCAGCATACAGTATAGAAGATGAGTAGTCTGTTCACCACTTATCAAAATTAAGATTTGTTCACAACACCTGCCATGGATAACATTGACCACACCCCTACTCGAACACTAGTGATGACATCTCTTCACTTAACATGCATTTCTGTATTTCAGAATCCCAGCTCTAACAACAAAGGGGAACATGTAAGAGCCAGTCCACATCAAAGACAGCCAAGCAAAGACAGTTCTGGAACTCCCTGACATCTATATTGACATCTTGCTCAATCACTTCACAAAAATAGAACCATAATCTACCTCCAGCCAGAGCCCCAACTCTGCCTTCTTAAAAAAAAAATATTTCAAATTCATTTTTGACAGCAATCTTAAAAAACAGCAGTCATCTTGGAATTTTAAGTGACTAACATTTTCCGCCTTCAAAATGACCCAAGGAAAGCCCAACTACAATACACCCATCCCTTGCTTTACGTATGATTACTATATGCCATTTCGCTTCTCCTGGGAATCTACTTCTAACAGTCCCTTTTTTTTATGCAGTCATAATTTGCTACTGTGCAGATATGTGCGGTTGAAAGTGTGCCAAAACTTCATTTTTCTCTGCATGTTTATTGGGGCTCTATGTATGATTTCCCCTTGTGTGAGGTTTTCGTAGAACATAACCCCAGCATAAAGCAAGGGGTGGGTGTATTTAGTGCTTGAATCACCACCTAAAATATAATTTCAATTATCAGTTGGGTTTCAATGGTATCAAGTGCAGATGTCACCCATTACTTGAGCAATACGTGTAATCATCATACAGTATTGTGGAATGAGGCATATGTTACACAAATTGCAGCACCAACAAAAGAATCATGCACAATGAAATGACACCACACACTCTTTATACCCACTGCAGATGCATTAGATAGGAAAGTCACAATCTGGCTTAAGTTCCAAATAATGCATTAAAAAAAAGGCGTCACGAAGAGTACAGTGTTAAAAGTGCCCCATAACAGAGTAACGACCAGTGAGGGTGGGAAAGAGGTACTTGTGTTGCCTAACGTCCTGAAAAGAAAAATGTATGCCATAAAATCTATCTTACCCTAATGCCTACATTTCAAAATTTGAACTGACCTTCATTCAGGACTCCAGAGTTACAGAGCAATTAAAAACAAATAGATTTTCCTAATACATTAATCTGCGCAGCTACATGCCCCCATATCTAATCAGAAGTATCTAGAGTGCAAGAATGAAATCTTTATCATGTAATGTTCTCGAGTAATGGTGTTCGTATGAGTATGTCCACAGACATATAAATGCAGGGGTTATGACTACATTTTTGCAGTGGACGAATATAAAAGTGGTGGTTCAGTATTACATTCAAGTGTCACAAGCATTGTAGTATGGTGTTCATATGAGTATGTCCACAGACATATAAATGCAGGGGTTATGACAACATCTTTGCAGTGGACGAATATAAAAGTGGTGGTTCAGTATTACATTCAAGTGTCACAAGCATTGTAGTAGGATTAAGTATAAGTGTCACACACAGTAAAGTGGAACCAGAGCTAGAGTACATCTAGGGTCTGTTTAATGTTGAAGATCCATTCCTGGGAAACAATTTTGTTGAATCAAAGGAAAGTAAACTACATCTTACCATAGGACTCAATGGGATAATGGGAGGTATGTTCATGGGGGAGACTTCTTGACCTAATTTTCACATGATAATGTATATAAAATGCTATGAAACATGTAGTGAAATACAAGTATATCATTCATCTACATATTTAAAAATTAGAATTACTGTTTAAAACAATACTGCTTTCATGTGAAAATACATTTGACTAAGTACAGATATGTTATGTTCATTCTGATCACGATCCACACATTCTATGTTCTCCACTAAAGGCATCACACTGCAGGTTCACTGCCTCACTCTACATGCATATTCAGAAACTGTTCTCACTGATGTAGCAAGCAAGCCAAGAGGTCTGGCAATATCAAGAGAACATTCATCAACATCAACAAAGCACCTAACTTTACTTCCTAGCTGAAACTTTTCCAGCTCTTTTTCTTGCATGCACAAGACTCACTTATGTAATGCCTCACCTCAAGAAGCAACATAAGCTTAAGGCCATTGCGGAATTCTTCTTCAATGCTCTCAATGAGGGTGCCCGCCTTACGCAGGTGGGAGTTGCACCAAGCAGTGAAGGTCTGCAAAAGAATGACATCCATTAATATTTGATCCCATAGTGAATCAAATAAAGGACATTAATCAAACAATACAATCAGTGGTATTTTCATTTCAAAACATCTTATATGCTCGTAAATGACAGAAAGACAGAAAAAAAATGATGACTAAAAAGGACACTGACATAAACAAAGATGGCAAAAAAAAAAGTGATGGTAAATAAAGACTACTGACTGGAAAACATAATGAGGATTAAGGACTTGCAACAAAAGTATTTCAGGTTGGATAATTCAATTGTGGCAAAAAGTATGGCATAGGGAAGATACAACAGGACTAAAATAATATTGCACAGAGAACTGTATGGGAAAAAGTTTTGTCAAATAAAGAGTAATATGCAGCACATCATAACAAAAAACATCTGTTTTGATAATGCTGATTCCGATGATCCTGTGTAGTCCATTTTGAGGGTTATTATGAGTATATATGTATTGTAAGGTGGCATTGGGACACATTAGGAAGATTTTGAGATTCACAACACATATATCCAATTTTTCATATACTGAATAACTTGGAATGCACATACTGGGGGTTCCATCCACTATCAGGCTTGTGTTCCTGAAAATGGTGATTTTTAAACAAACTGAAGGTAAATGAATCCATTTTCCCTTTAAGAACCCATGCAAGAATGCTAGATATGTTCCATGAGATCTAACTCTTTAATCAAAGACAATATAAATTGATATACAGTACACTTTACTTGATGATTCTATTACTAATCCTCCACCTCTAATCTCCTCTAACCGAACCAACGCCATCTCTCATATTCTCCTCACACAGATCCAGATGAACAAGGCATACAGCCCAGATAACATGCCTCCTCGAGTCCTACAGGAGTGCGTCTCTGAGCTAGCTCCAATCTTCGCTCACCCATTTTGCCTTTGTCTAAAATCCCAGATTTTTTCTCCCTCTTGGAAGCATGTCTCATTGCAACCTAACTCTAAGAAAGACCATTCTAACCCCTTTAAATATCACCTCATTGCCCTCACTTGCGCTATCTCTGAAGTCTTTGAAGCTCTCCTCAACTTCAATTTACTTAAACATGAAGAATTCCATTCCTTTCTTTTTGATCACCAGTATGGATTTCACAGTGCTAGGTCAAGAATCCAAGCTGTGGAAATAAACTATCAGAGAGGAAGATTTGGTATGACTAGATGGAATAAAGAAAGAAATGAGAGGGTGTATGAGAGATGTGGCATGGCAGGGAAGGCAAAGGGAATGAATTGTGGAATGGTAGAATCAGTGAAACGTAATAATTTGAGGTAGTTTGGGTGTGTGGAAAGAATACAAGATGGGGTGTTTACAAGGAGAATAAATGATAGTATGATTAAAGAGGTTGGTGTGAGAGGATGACCACTTGTGACATGGGGAAAAAAGAGTGGAAGAGTACTGGAGAGACAGAAATAGTGGAAGAATGCATGGAATGGTGTATGTGAGGCAAGCATGTAAGGACAGGGATAAGTTGAGACTAATGCCATGGCCAACCCCTTGATAGAAGCTCCTGGAGGGAATGGTCATCAGACTGATATCTAGATAGTTGTATATGTGCTGTGATTATTTTTTGGGTGAGCAGCTATTTCATGTCTACAAAGGTTTTATACCCAGACTGGAATTAAAAGCCTTCTATCTCATTATTTCTCCTGGCATCACCATTCTTCAGCCATCCCTTCCTGTGCACTGCTGTGGCGCTGCTTTTTCTCTTTTCTTCGGGAATTATTTTGGCCACTTTTCTAGTAAGCTGTCTGCATGTGTCTCTGCCCTCAAGACATGGACATGAGACACATGGCTGGCTGCTGCTTCCCGCAGTTTCTGTGTGGAGGCTGGCCACTCAAGATGTGGCTGTTTTGATACCTCCTTCTTCCTTCGATCTGCAAAGCTTTGGAATTCCCTTTCTCTTCTGTCTTTCCTTCTTCATATAGCCTTTCTACATTTAAAACACTTGGTGTCTCAGAGTGATACACCAGTAAAGGCTTAGGCTTGAAATCTCCAGCAGTATTCCTACCAAACAGCACAGTGAAGCGCACCTTGATAGTTTTATATCCTGGCTCAGTCTTTTTTTTTTCTGTTGAAATAAATACCTTCTAATACAATCTCTCTAAATAAACCCCTGTCTCACCCACATTAAAAGTATGCTTTGGGGATTAGCCTGCCTCTTCAGTGATTTACCTGAATACTTGAATCACTTCCATATCTGCATTACTGAAAATGTTTCACCAGTCAGCCTGATGCTACTGAAGGTGAAATTCCACTTCAAACATTCAAACCACCTCTGGCTAGCACCACAACTTTCAGCCACTGAGCATTTCTCATGCTTTCTCTTTAAATTCTCGAGGAGACTTTCAGCCTTCCCATGAATTACCTCCTTACACAGAGGAACACTGTGCTGGGTTTCATCTTCAGTCTGTATGGTGAACAATTTCTCCATCTGCTTCAAGGTTTTGCTTTTGCGACGACTTATTCTGGTTGCAGTGTCTGGTGTTCTTATCTCTGTACTTGTTCTAAACTTGACTGCATTGCCAAAAACTGTTTCGAGACTCATAAGAGCTGAACCAAATGCTCTTTTGATGTCCACCATGCAATCACCATCTGAGTGAATATGAGGGCCTGGGGAGAGGTGTGTGCTGGGGGAACAGGACCTGGGGAACCAGAAGGAAGCTGGGGAAATGAAAGAGACCTGGGGTGGCAGGCATGTGCTGGGGAAATGAAAGGGACCTAGGGAGCCACGTGTGGGCACTAGAGAATGAAAGAGACTTAGGGAAGCAGATGTGTGCTGAGGGTATAAAAGGGACTTGGGAAGCCAGGTGTGTGCTACGGAAATATGAAGGACCTGGGGAGTTGGATGTTGCAATGGGGAAATGGGAAACAAATGGTAAGCCAAGTGTGTGCTGAGGTAAAGAAGAGAGATCTGGAGAGCCAGGTGTAAGCTGGGGGAATAGAATAGACCTAGTGTGCCAGGTGTGTGCTGGGGAAATGAAAGGGACCTAGGCAGCCAAGTGTGTGCAGGTTGTCTCCAATATATGTAAAGTCTCGATGAAAACATAAGACATCTGCCCGTGACTGGAACCTACAACAGACACACACACACACACACACACACACACACACACACACACACACACACACACAGAAGAGCAAGAAGCCACACCTGACTAAGTGGCAGGTGTGAAGCTGGTCATGTTGTGGTGAGGCTGTGGCAAAGATGAACATCAGCGGCCAACCACATCCCTACCACAATTCAGGTCTGATGTCAGCCACACACACACACACACACTACCAACCACACGCACTCACCGCACCCACCTACCGCACTTATAACACTGACCACTGCCTAACCACACACTTTCTACCACACACACACACACATTGACGGACACAGAGGCCAAGTGGTGACTGAATGTGTATGGGGCCAGATTTGGTCGGGTGACGGTTTGTGTGAAGGTGGTCAAGGGTGGTCACAGGCAAGGCTGGATGGATGGGACGTGGGGGACGGTTGGGACAGGAGGAGGGCTGGGACGGGAGGAAGGCTGGAACGGGAGGAGGGCTGGGACGGGAGGAGGGCTGGGACAAGAGGGGGCTGTGACGGGAGGACGACTGGGACGGGAGGAGGGCTGGGACGGGAGGAGGGTCGGGACAGGAGGGGGCTGTGACGGGAGGACGACTGGGACAGATGGACTGCGATTAGGAAGTCACTTCAACGGCCCTATTCGGGGCTGGACGGACTGAAGGAGTGTTCTTCCTCCTTCAGTACACTCTCGTTTGGCCGTTCTAGCATATTCCACTGATGCCTTGTGGCCCCCGTTAGCTCCCCCCCCCCCCACAACAGACCAGCATACCTTAGGTCGCTACACACGAAACTACACCTGCACACACCTGCGCCAGATGACTCACACCGCACTTGGGTAAGAGAGATGTGAGGTAGTAAAATGAGTGTGGTTGAGAGAGCAGAAGAGGGTGTGCTGAAATGGTTTGGACATATGGAACGAATGAGTGAGGAAAGGTTGA
>JAYMFT010370780.1:0-21660 GCA_038088735.1 Panulirus argus
ATATACATATATATATATATATATATGTGTGTGTGTGTGTGTGTGTGTGCGGTGCATGAACCGAAGTTATGAGCAATAACTATGGCGACTTTTGAACTGCTTGCAATGTGGTATACCAAAGAGGTAACGCTTCCCTTCCTTTCGTCCCATTTTCTGGTCCATTTTGTGATTTTAAGCATACAAAGCCCTTTGATGTCAAGGATGCTCCAGCGATTCTGGATCCTTAAGTCAAGCTCTTCATTTTAATGGGTAGGCAGCGAACCACATAATCGCCTAGGCCTGATGTTTTATTCATAGCGAGCTAAACTGACTAACGAATCTGAACATGAGTGGCGTAGGATACATCCGGTCGGTTCACGCAATGACAGTGTTTCTTCCTTCAGTTTGTGCTGTTGTCAGCCATTAATCCAAGTTGCTGAACAATGAGCTGTTTAATGTGAGCAGAGATGAATACTGTCACAGTTTGACGTAATAACTTTTTCATTCTGAAGAGTTCTACACTCATGGGCCCCGTCTCTTGGACTTCCTCTATTATCATATAACTGTAAACTTCTGTATGCTGTCCACATCGACAATGTCGTAACTTGGTATTTGCTATTCATCCACTATTCGCAAATTATACATTTACTTCTTTCAATACTTTTTTCCAGTAAGTTTCTTGATTTCATGTTATGGCTTCTGCTTGTCCACTCTTTATAATAATCTTTAAGACAAATGGTCAGTCTACGTCATTAAGCTGATTTAAAAACTAAAACATTGTGATCAGGTAAACCTTTGCTCTTATCTCTCCACGCTGGACAAAATAATGTAAGATCCCATAACGTCTCGCTGCAACTCATTCTCTTGGTTCTAGCAATATCTTTGTTGCCTTCTTATGGACCTTCTTTATTATACCTTCATGCTTTTAAATGCGATGTGATCAAACCTAAGCATATGCATACTAGTTTTTGACATTAATGTACAATGTTAACAACTGCCTAGTATTTTCTTAACCATGTACTGCACTTGAATGGAATTCTAATATTTGCCAGCGGACAGTTTTAGCCTATACAGTTTCCAGGAAATTAATGGACTCCGTCTGAAGCGAAAAAACTCCTGGACGAGAATCTACTCCCTTTCATCAACTGACTGTGCTGTAGCCTCGTTAAATGACTTTTCATACGCAGTACAACCACAAGTAGGCGGAGTCCGGTAATGTTTATTGGCCCATAATTACATGATTCTATTAGCAGATCAGTGAGCATTATGCAGGAAGAATGAATATGGGGATATACGTATATATACATCTCATTACATGCTCAATGAATACGCGTACCTGTGCAACTGGAAACCACAGGCTTAAATAATCACGAGATACACATATACCAATCATGGACGTTCACCAAAGGGAGATGCAGAGCAATATGTTTTGTATCAGAGACAATATCAGCTGATGAAGTTGGAAATACAGTCATAAGTGTCTCACAGTTACTGTCGCTGATTTTATATTGAGCGAGGAATTATGCTTTTAATTAGTTCTACGGCATAAAAATCTAAATAACTAAAGACAAACTGTTCGGTGACATATAGCAGTTAAATTACTTTTTACCGATACGTGAGCATAATTTTGTTCTTTTCAATGTTTTAAAGTCTTAAAATAATCACCAGCGTTCATCGCATCTCTTAGTTTGTTCGGCTGAACAGTGAACATGAACCACCTTATATTTTAAATAGTGACTCCTGTAACTTTCTACCGCATTTTCTATGGCACAGCCACCGACATGAATGTGTTCCCTGATCTTATAACATGGTACATACGGATATAGTCACTAGAGAAGTATAGAATATTTCTTTGAGCTAATTAATGTTAGTGTTTCTTTTGCATTTCTTTTTCTCATATCCAACATTAACTTCTTGAGCGTTATGTCATATTTCAATCAGCTGAGTGTAGTAAACAAGATCTTTGGATGTGCGAGGAGACTACTACCCTTAATTCCCAATAAATAAAATTTCCCCAAAAAATAAAGTGTTTGTTAATTGCTAGGTATATCAATAAAGCTAATATTCTCAAGAATTACTTTGAATCAGGAAGTAGCGGTACATATTACGTATCTAATTCTCTAAATGCCCTTGCTAAAGATAGCTAAGCCCTAATTGTAACGCTCTCGAGCAGCCCAACCTGGTCCACCAATCTGTTAGACTGCAGTGGAAAGTGAATAGCTGGTGAAGGAAAGTGTTTGTACAAACTCCTTTTTTACTGACAGGTTTATCACACATCACCACCTGAAACTCTGAACGTCATTGGAAGGTTTATTTCCAGTTTAACAGTTCCTGAAGAGAGAAGAGAAGTCGGTATAACACTCTTGACGGTACGGGTAAATAAACTGTACTCATTGTTCCCCCCATTGTATAAGTCATTTCTCTCTCATGTTAGACTACAGACTAGAACATTACTTTAGGTTAGAAAATAACTTGTATGGAGTCTTAGCTTTCCAAGTACAATAACTTTACAAGCACACTTTAAGTGGTATTTGACGGTTCCAAAACAGACATGGCAACAAGTTCCTAGCTACTATGGGCTGCCTATTAACCAGAGGTTAAACCTTGACCTTATTCTGTAACTATGGGCAATCAGTAACTGGTGAGGTATTGCATGGAATACATGAGTTGTCAGTTGTTATAGTATATAAACGTGTTTCGAGGTTTATGAATTCATGTAAAGTAGGCAAAGAAGCATGAATTAAGATATTGACAAACGAGTCTTGACTCAAGTCTTGACTCTAAGTAAATCCTGGAGAATGCATTGTGCCTTATAATAGATATCTTATCTTAGCAACTTAGTTTAGACTTCAAATTTTGTAGTGTGTCTTGATGAAAGGTCTTACCTTAAAAGCCTAGTCAGACAAAAAACTTGTTCCATCAGGTCATGGTCGTCATTTTCTACTGAATACTTTACTTATACTTTTCGTTGGTTTCTGTGGATTTCTAGCCCAACAGCTTGGCAGACAGGCTTTACTTTTTCGAGAATGCGTATATAAGAATCGCGGTCATCTTGGTGTTTAGCATATTAGAATTGTGATTACTTTTTGCATTGTTTGTGCAGTATGGGGAGGAAGTTTTTTTAACTCATGTTGCCCATTCTGTTAACCTTGTGAGTATATGTCGTAACATCATGCAGTATATAACAGCTTACGCCAGGTAACCGCTCACCAAAAGGGCGGAAAAATCAAAGTTAAATCCCTTTGTAGGGCCCGAAAACGGAAGATCGAATACAAAAATATTAATAAATTAAGTGACTACACAACAGAAAATATAAGTAGTGAACTACACAATAGAAAATGTAAGTAGTGAACAAATTTTAGTGACTCATTTTTTGCGGTCTGTCACTCACAGTTGTCCCCCCAAAAGACCCGTCTCTGGGGGTCCGTAATATGCCAACCCTTCCCTAGGGCTTGTGTCAGCTATCGGGGGTGGCCTGCCGGCCTTACAGGGCAGGGCGAACATCTGGGTTAGTTGTGAGCCGGCTGCCTGACCCGAGACTAACCCCAGGGGCCCCTAAGATGATTGGCTCCTCGCAGATGATAACCACTGCACTCTCTCCAGTCACTGGCATCATAGAACCGGCCCAGGAAGCAGGTTCTTGGTATACTTTACGTAAACGGAGCACCGGAAGGAGTAACCATGTCAGGGTTTCCCTTCCTGACGAAGCCGTTGACGTCACGCACGATTGTTTTAATTTTAACCTTAAGTTGCTCCTCTTGCAAACTAAGACCAGCTTGCCGTACTTTTTTTTTTCTTGTTACGGTTTACAGGTAAAGCTGGTGATACTGTTTTATTTGTGAAAAAATCAGTGTTTTATTCTACAACCTATTTTTCTGGATAAAACGTTTTTATTATATCATTTTTATGTTAACTAAGACAGCTCGAACAACTGAAATCCCTAAATCAAGGCCTCCTCAGTAACGATATATATATATATATATATATATATATATATATATATATATATATTCCCTCCCGTGTGATACCTGGTCGATTTCTCTGTACTTAAAGTACCCAGTTGTGGCATTTTTTTTAGTACTTGTTTCGTTCTGTCCTAATCGTTCCTCGCTGTTTTCATGAAAAAGCCCGTCCGGGTTCGTCTGACTTCAGAGGATTATCCAGCGTAAATGGAGTCTGAGAAAGATTCGTTCAAGGGAGGGATTAAATATCCTTTCTCTTTGCTTTGGTTTCCTTCCCTGATACTACGTATCTGTTGCAAGCTTGCTTGAGTTTGCATTGGGTTAGTTGAAAGCATGGTTACCGTGGATTTACGCTGTGAAATTGATTTTTTTCGTAACGTCGTAGAATGAAAAATGACATCGAAAATAATTGATACCAAATGTATTGCTATTCTTTTTCTATCAATGTAAGCTCGTGAGAGCAGATGAAGTAATCTTCCCGTCTTTTCATCATCGAACATAATGTACTTGTCGAGTTTAATGGAGGCAGGCAAATACAAGTGTCAGTAGAGATGTCATTGCATGAAAATGAGTAACGTTCGTGCTTAACTTGGCTCCTAGCATCAGGAATAGGGAAAACCCCAACGCCCTTAGCATCTGATAACGCTGAGCTATAGCTCAAATAATGTGTCCATCTGTTTGTGTGGTGTGTGGCTGAGTGTCATAAGACAATACATTGCCAACGACTTAAGCATATTTTCTACGTATTATTAGTGTACTACATTATTTCGAATATCATTGTGAACACCACGGATATTTGACCTTTACTGTGTGAAGAGGACATAAAAATATTTAAGAAGACGATACAAGTATGCTGTGAAGGCTGCATCACTGGACTGGTGTGGGTGTCATTGCCCTAGTATCTTAAGTTTTGGTTGTATCACGTTTTTCCGCGAGATACACAAATCCATTAATGGGCGTGTTGGCTTATCTTGAAGAGCAGTACCGAGATAAGTTATCACAACTGTCTTGTACTGTTTCTTCTGGATCAGCCACAGCGATAAGAATTCTGTAAGGGATGCGAGTCGTCTCAACGGCTGGGAGTGTTCGTCATACGCTAGTGTGGTAGAGGATCACATTATTCAGAGGATAAAATGGTTCGTGGCTTTATTTAAAACGTGGTTTTTCGGACTACACATATCTATCTGCATTACCAATCGAATAACGCAGTTTCCTATTACCCATTACAACTACCGCAATCTAACATACCATGACTAAATCTCAAGTTCATCATGCATGCTGAATATGTGCATGACAAATAAATATGTGATACGTAATTAAATGAAAACGCTAAGAGTGGGAGCAGGTGCGCCTGTTTACTGGTTTGTGACTGGAGGGCCAATCTTTGCTGTAGAGCAGGTATGGTATCTTCCTAGTGCAGACAGCAAAAGCTTGTCGATTAACTGTTAAGGGATGGTGTGTATGACCACATATATATCCTTTGCTTTTTTGAGTGGCGAGGATTCTTTTATATAATAAGTTACGAAGCTTCTGTCTTTCAGAAGAGCACTTGTTTAAAGCTACGGTCTCAAAACAGTAAATTTCGAAGATTATAGAGCTTGTGGGACGTTTAACAAATTAGAGGTGATAAAGATATCGTTTACATGTTCAAAATACTAGCAATTTTCGTGTAATGAGTCAATGAAATGGAACGTTAATGCAGATACTGAGTGGTATAATGTGTAGAGCCGAATTTACACCTACAGATGCCCAGAGGCAACTGAGACCGTAAGGGCCCACGCAGTGGGCGGATGGGACCCTTCACATAGTAAGCCTGTTTTTTCTGAAGGGGCCGAAGGCTGCTGAAAACCGGTCCGGGTGCCTGCCACATGCGCTCTCTGGTTGGGAACCCTTGTGAGCTATAGTCTACACACTTCATTGCTTGTTACACCATAAAAAAAATGAGCCGAGAAGTAAGGTTATAACTGATTCAGATTTTTTTTTTTACCTACAATGACTAAGTAGCGATGAAAATTTACTGGAACCGCGTTACTTCAAGCCAACTTGCTGATAGAATATCAAGGCAATTGTAAACATAACTAATTTTCCCCTGGTTGTTTGCTTCAATATATTAATGAAAATTATGATAAAAATAATTTAACAATAGGGACAACTAAAGGGTGTGGGCCATGAAGAATGTCCTTTCTCTGCTTTACATTAAATACAGTCCTGATAATGTAATCCTGCTTACAACCAATAGTAGACGAAATCAGCTAGATATAAAATAATTTCATTCCAGGGGCCACTGAAAGGTGGGTACCATGAGGCTATCCGTCCTCCCTTCTGCTTTACTTTAAATATAACCCTGATAATGTAATAATCCTGTTCACATCCATGAGCAAACAACATCACTTAGATTATTAAGTTTAGTCCTAGTCGTACCCAAAGGTGACCTGCCAATGTCCAGTCAAGATCGTATGACTTGCCAGTGTCCTGTCAAGTTGGGTCACAACTTTCTGGGACAGGGCTCTCGCTTCAGAGTTCAATATCAACAGAAAAACCGGTTGTCGTATTAACGTATCGTACTAGTGTTACAAAGTAAAGTAGCCGTTACTACGTGGTGGTGGACGTCTGTGGTGCGGGTGAAGTGGCGGACACCCAGTGTTACACCAAACTCGGTGGCGAATGTGTTATCCATCGCTCACAATACTAGGTTTCTCTGCATTTAGTCAGTACACTTTTTTTTACATGAGAGCAATCATTCCAAGAATGCAGTTCCTTGCATCAGTCGTGAGACTGGTGCTGGCAGTGATTCGTATTCGAAGACTGTATCTCGAACCAACTTAAGGTTGAGAAATTACGTTGCTGCAAGATGTAGAAGTGAGATTAAAAACTTGCTCAGCCCTTGGTAACAGCAGCCACGAATTGTCTGATGTGCGAGATCCTGCTGACTACTTTTCACGAATTGTATTTAATGTGCGTCTTCCTTGTGACTGCTTTTTCTCAAGTAACAATATATTACATCTTAGATTATTTATTATTATTTATTCTATTTACCATTATTTATTATTTATTCATGGTTTATTTGTCAAGAAAGTTACAAATATATGCACTGACATATTATAGCATGACTTGGCTCACAATTATTTCGAAACAGTTAACAATTTCAAGGAAAATTGTCTAAAAATCGTGCAATAGATATGTTTCTCTAACAAAAAAAAAATAAGTTAAGATCAAGATAAAAAACATGAAATATAAGTGCTAACGTAAGACAATACATACTAAAAGGTTAAAATCAAGAATAAAAACATGAAATTAAAGTGTCTCCCTAAAACAATAAATAATAAACAAACATGAGTTATGCTTCAACATTAGGTACATTAGGCAGTTTGATTGTGTGTGGTTACAATATATTGTGTGGTGGATTGTTTATAGCGGTAAGTGCGGCAACGCACGGCTTGTAATAATGCCCCGCCCCGCCGCGTCCCTGGAAAGTGTAGTGCAGATACAATGGGGCTATGAGCTGTGGAAACCAATATCCTGTTTATCTTTCAGGTTGCACGTGTGGTTACCTTTTTTGAAGTGGAGCGATATATCAGCTACAGTATATGTAAAGGAGCCAAAGGTCGTTTCTAATTGTAAAGTTTTGGAAAATGGTCCAAGTAGTCTTTCCCACCTAGATACCACAACTGACTGAAGAATTGTTCTGTAAAATGAAAATCGGTTTGACGAAAAGAATGATAAAAAAGAAAATCATGGGACAACGGCAGCTGCTTCTCTACTGCTGGGCAGGGCCATGTACTTTTGGATGCATTTCAGACCATTGCTTTACCGTATTCTACATTGTTTGATGCATATAAGTAGGCCCCAGTTAACGTTAGGGTTACGTTCCCTGGACGGATGACTCTGTAAAATGGATAATTACATTTTTTCCCGATACAATCCCATGAATGAAGGCTAAGTACGTTCTTGGGGATCTTAGGAATATTTTCTGTGACGAAAAAGACTAAACAATTAATGTCTTGTACAGAATAGAACATGAGAGTAAAAGTGTCACATGAATATAGAGTACAGTATGAGTAATATGAACACTTACACACTGATATAGGAGCCTGTTCATGCAAGTGTCCGTAAAGTGATTCATTCAAGGCGGACGAATGGGTTGGATCGCTTGCGGATGAAAGTCGGGCTGTAGTCTCGTATGTTTTCCTTTGTAGTTTCGGCTGTTGATGAATATAGTGACATTCTGCCTATTGCATCTACCCTTCTGTGTATGGTCATTGTCCATATGGTCGTAGGAGAGAAACCATGTCCTTTCCCAATGTCCACCTTTTGTTGACCAGCATGCAGATGGTTCATGATTTAGTTTCACCTCACTTGTGACGTTTTTTTCTTGATTTACCTCAAAAGGCTCACTTTTTTCACTTAGTAGGTGTTACTGGCTCATGACAAAGGGATTGCACACGTATCTCATGCTAAAAGTCTAACTTAAAATGTACGCAGACATTGTTGGTATAAGAAGACTTGAGGGTGGCGCGCTTCGAGCGCACTCTAGTTTATGTTTACACTACGGCGCAAAGTCCTTTTCTTGGCGGCCAATACAAAATCAACTCCGCAATTTCGAGACGTTTGCGCCTTAAAAGTGGAACAGTTCCTGTTCCGTAATTGAAAGACATTTGAAGCATAATATCTTTAAAGGGGATGATATTATACCTCTGGTTTAAAAAAAAATAATAAGTAATGGAGCGTTACGGTTAATGAAAGATTTTTTATTAAACGTATCTATTTCACTGTGATTGCATTTGGTACCATAGAGACAGAATCAGAGGAATGCCTAATGCCAAATATTTCTGGCATGGTAACAAACATCTTACCTTAATATATACTTCACATATCAATTTTCATTTATCTTTTCATCGGGCACAAAGAGGCCTTTCATCAGCAGGAATATCGACAATCGTGAATCACCATGAGCGCTAAGGAAGAGGTTGCCTGCACATTGTAAATGACACACATGATAGGGCCTCAGCCATGTTTTCAGTCTCATTAACTGATGGTAGTGCCAAACCACATGTTGCTTCATTACTATAAGGGGTTTTAAGGCTAGCATCAAGCAGATGAGATTCCGGTGTGGAAATTCGTATTGACAGTAGAGTTTTTGTACACCCACTGCTAAGCAAGTAGGGGAATTTAGGTTTGCATCTCTTATCAACTCTCCACAGTTGTCACTGGATTAAATTAAAACTTTGCAGATTGGGTACTCACACAGTGAAAATTTATATGTGATAGTGTGGTGGCCATAAAAATAGATGTACTTATCCACCTCACAAGACAAAATTTTGTCATATTTGTGGCTGCCTACCAAGGGGAACTGTAAGCAGTAGTAACCATGTAAAAGCTAGTTACCATCTTTTCCAATTTAGACATTTTGTCATTCAAAAAAACTGGATTTAATTTCACAAGTAACCTGTAATTCAAAAATATTGCATATTTTTTCTAAGGCACAGTCAGTTTTGCTGAAGTCTTTTTGCACCTGTATTTACATGTATTACAAAGAACTGTACTCTTTTCCTACAGGATTAGACATGAAAAATAAATAACCCTCAAGTCAAATTCTTCAATAACTGAGTGGAGATACATAACATTCCACTGGAAGTAAGGAGCTTAAGGATAATTTTAACTGATTAGTGAACACAAGCTTCAGAAGACTTGAGACAGTTATTCAAGATGCCCTCAGCAATTCCCAGTTACAGTAGAAAACCTACTGTACATTCCAGAATATACCAGTTTATCAATTGCCGTTTAGTGCGAGATGGATCTATCATCAAGGAAGATTTGTGGTTCAGAGATGGCAAGATTATCAACCCAGAACCTGTTTTCTTTGAGGAACGAGTTCTAGCAGATGTAACAGTGGACTGTCATGATGCACTCATATGTCCAGGCTTTATTGACATTCAGATAAATGGTAAGAGTTCTTATCCCATTTATGTATTATGAAATTAATATTTTTCTTCCTGTGTTTGCATTTAAAACCTGTTGTAGATTTATACCATAATATTTTCTTTCATGTTATTCATCAGTAATTAATATACCATTTCACATGGGGGTGTTTGACATAATTTCACAATTTCAAGCAAACATGAGAAAGCATATTATTAAAAGGAAGAATTTCATCTGTATGCCCTGCTTTTAGTTATTTCTCTCATTTTGCCCATTCTGCAACATTGCACAAGGTTCTTTTATGTCTACCGTCTTATTCCTGTATTACAATTATTTTCTTTTACATGCTAGTCATATTTTCTTATTCTTCTACTCTTGCTCACCACACACTAAAGTAACTGTTATTATTTCACTTGCTGGGATGCCCAGGTTTTTATAAGTGTTGCTTAATTTACCTAGTGAAAAGTAGAACAGCTTCCCTTTTGTGAATATGAATCTAACATGTAAAATTTTGGGAAAATGTTAGCACTGCAATTATCAGACATATACAACAGTGGATTTGCTTAATAAAGATTCTGCGTGTGCCACCCATCCATAATTTTTCAGCACAACCACACAAAGATACAGGTAACCCCTGTTATTGGAATAGATACTATCCTGAAAAGTTGGCCACTGAGGGAAATTCTGGTAAGTGAAACCTATTTTCCCGAAGACTCCCCAATTTAATTGGAGATGCATCCCTGCAGAAAAGTGTTTCGCTTCAAGATATAATAAAAACAGTCTCAGGAAGGTGGGACACCTGTTTTAAATATATATGATATAATTTCAGTATGTCAGATGAAATATTAATATTGTAGAAATGAAGTGCAAAAATGAAAATGTTTTCAACACATTACAAAAATGAAAATGTTTCCAGCACATCAGAGACTACTACTTTCACTGCTTCAGTGGTTTTGCATGGAGATATGATGGAGTAACTGGGAGGGAGAGGGCGAGGCAGTAGGATCGTGTGCCTTACCCTTTGACTTATCTTTTTCTTTCGTATATACTTTAGTTAGACCTTATGTTGATTAAGTTAAGACACATGACATAGACTGAAGATGTGTTTGTATGATGTTCATTGGTTGTACATACTTGATCCACCCCATTAAACTGGGATTGGAGTACACTACTGTAATGTAGTTTACAGGGATGATGGCCTCATCATTAATAATATTATTATTCATTATTAAGTAAACAAGCTTTGATGATTTTTATTCTTTGGGGGAAAAGAAACTTATAAGTTAGAGATTCAAAACTGCATTATAGCAAGTTTTAGCCTTCTGTTAATTGAATTGGTTCTCTAATTTATTAGTTTTTGTTATTACAAAAATTTGGTAAATGAGTTGGAGTTAAGTTTGGGATACCTGTACAGTGAATATGAAAAAAATACTCTTGCTACTTATCACAGATGAGTTGTATTAGACAAGTGCTTTAATTTTTAATTTCATGGGTATAATATTATTGCAGGAGGATTTGGATATGACTTCTCCTCAGATGTGGATAATATTGGGGAAGCAGTTTCAGCAGTTGCTAAGGGAATTCTGTCTGCAGGTGTTACTTCTTTTTGCCCCACCATTGTCACATCCCCAAGCTCTGTTTACCATGAGGTAATGTACCCTTGTGCTATGATATTGATAAGTGAGGGATATGTGAATAAATACATGTAGTAGCATAATACAGTGACTCATGCAGACTAAATCAACTATGATGTTTGTGAGATATTTAGTAAAAGTTTTGAACAAGAATGCTAAACTGAAGTAAAGAAGCAATGATCACTCCAGATAGTCACACAGAAATTTGATAAATGTGTCTAAAGAAAAATCTTTTAGCGAAACAAAAATATATTTCACTCTATCATGATATATATCAATGCATTATTCTATTCTTTATCAGACTTTGCTGTACAGTGTTTCTTTGCTCTATTAGCTAATACCAAAACTAAAGAAGAAGGATGGAGGACCTGAAGGTGCAGGTGTACTTGGCATTCACCTGGAGGGTCCTTTCATTAGCCCAGAGAAGAAGGGTGCTCATCCCTTACAGTTTATACAAGGGGTAGAAGAGGTAATACTTCCACTGATATGAGATGCAGTTTTTGTAGGGACATGAAACATATGTAATATCATCTAGATTTCTTTATGAATAGGTACCTTATCACTTACAATGTTCTCACTTGCATTGCTGACTTTTCTCACAAATTGTTTCATAATATTTATCTTTAATTTTCTACATGGAGAAATTCTGTTTGTCTGCTTACATTTAATATCCCATTTTTTGTTTACTGTAATGACTGATTTAAGCTGTCCTTCACCTCAACATTCACAGCACATCTAATGGCCCTCTACACTGTAATTGCTGCTCTTTTTCTCAAACATCCTCCATAAGTCTTTGCACCATATGTTTGGTTTTCATACACCAAGTCTCATGTGTTACAGTAAAATACTCTTTGTAAGACAGCCTTTTTTACTTTCATTCTTCTTGCTGTTCTTCATTGTCAGTTTTTCCCATTGTCATATCATAAATCTACTCCTGTTATTGTAGACTCTCCTAATACTACACCAGTCCTGGAATAATATGTTATAAAAATGGGCACTAATCTATAAAGTATAAAGACAAAGTTAGAGAGTGTATGAGCCCCTTGCACTCAACTCCCCCACCACCCCAACCATGAACAGATTGCACAGCCTTGGTGGCATCACACATCCTTGTCACAGACTTACCTTCCCCTGGAACTACTTACCTTCCTTTCTTCCTGTTCTCACACATACCTTACTCTTCTTAGTAATGAAGTGTAGGATATTAGGTATACAACAGTCAGTTAGAAAAAATTTAGCCCAGTTCTTCATAGATAGGAATCTCATTATAAAAAAACTTTTCATAAATTTTACATAGTTTCTGAACTTTTCTTTAGAATTTGATGATAAAATATTTCCTATCTTCCTGTTTTAATATGTTTATATACAAAAATATTGGTGACATGTATGCATACTTTAAGTGACTTTGACTATATTGTATTTCTGAAAATTATTTATATTTTGTTGTTCGGGCTTATTGTCAGTGTTATTCTTACACTTTTTTCATCAAATTTTTATTGGTTTTTGATAAATGAAATATATATAAACCATTTGTAATTCTCTGTATCCTTCAGGGAGTTAGTAAAGTTAATGATGTGTATGGCCAACTTGATAATGTCGCTATGGTAACCATTGCACCTGAGCTGGCTGGAGTTGCAGATGTAATAGCCTACTTGGCTAGTCAGGGTGTTGTTGTGTCAGTTGGTAAGTTGTTGATTTTTTTTTTTTTTAATCTCTTGCTGAGTACTAATATTCATCTTTACTGTTCATCTATTGATTAACCTAACCATCAAAATTGTCATCTTTTACACTGGCCATAGTTTTTTGTAAGAGTTACTGTGATTGATGACGGTTTTGAAGTTTTGTTATACTAAGGAGATATTCAATTGAGAATAGTGTGGTTAATAAGGCATTTGAAGACAGTGTTTAGATTTTACATATATGAGGTCAGTATGGTTGTTGTATCTGAGCAAAAGAAGTTATGGTACTATATTAAATCTAGAAGTCAAATACATGGGTAACTGATACGTGGTAAATACATTTGGTAACTGAAAATGTGGAAGATTCAGCAACTGTAACAGCATCCAAAAAATTCATCCAAGAAACCAACATGCTCTTACATTTATATATCTTGTTTTGTACAGTGGATAGTTGATCTAATTCTTCTGTGGTGCTGTAAAACTTTTCTGGCACCTAGCTAGCATTCAGAAACCTGACTAATGAAAGGTGGCTGTTAAGAATTCTTGATATTTCGTTCTGATAATTTTGCTTCCCACATCAGGATCTAGCTGCTTGATGGGCAGGACTTTCTAGCATTTGTCCTTCTCTTCTATAATAAAGAAAGTATTTTCTATATATGTCTGATTTTGTGCATTTACTTCATCCCTAAGGTCATTCCAATGGCAACCTGGAAGATGGTGAGGAGGCAGTCAACTGTGGAGCATCCTTTATTACCCACTTGTTCAATGCCATGTTGCCGGTGAGTCACAGTATCTTGTTCATTATACATACTTCCTCATGTGAAGAATCCTCATCATGCTGTTCATT
Source organism: Panulirus argus (assembly GCA_038088735.1). Lineage (NCBI taxonomy): Eukaryota > Metazoa > Arthropoda > Malacostraca > Decapoda > Palinuridae > Panulirus > Panulirus argus. The sequence goes on from JAYMFT010370780.1 coordinate 14,021, forward strand.
CTCAGTTTTCATTGCATCTCTAAATTTAACATATTCGTCTACTGTGCTTACAAATCTACAAACTGAAATAGATGATGCTAACACAAACATTATGCAACCACACATACATGTGTATGTTCCAAAAACACTCACTTATCACTTACTTTATCATGATATTTTTTTTCTTTTCCTCTTTTTTACTTTACAGTAATAAGTGGTTTCTTACATTTAGTTCTCAATCATCCTTGCTGAATATTTTTTGGAACATGGGTGATGTAAAGAGAGTGAGGAGATCAGCACCAAGAGAGGCATAATCCTTATAACAATGGCCAAAGTCAAGTTTTTAAGCAATAGTTAATGACATTAGACTTTAGTAAAGAAAGTAGTCAGATAATGCAGTTTGTAATTCTAAAGAAAAATTTAAAAAAGACTGCCTCCATTAAAAAGTACTGCAGTTGTATGACTTTGCTCATTTCAGCAGACAGAACACAAGTAAAGGATACATGTAAGTGCACTGAATGGTTGTACTGTATTCACTGGATCCATCCTATGTAAATGGGAGCAAAGTTAAAGACAATAAATGGATAGTTACTGTTGTATGCTGAAGCACCTGTATCAAGTTCGTGAAGAAAACACGAGGAGCATTTAGCTGTAAGTCATATTTCAACATATCTCCATGCTCAAAAAAAAAAAAAAAAAAAAAAAAAAAAATGTCATTTTGAACTACAATTTTGATTGATTTTAAACATTAACATGTCAATGACCAGAAAGCAAATATTTGTCTATTTTCTAGGAATCTTTTTTTCATATTACATCTATATTCACTCACATAAAAAATTTTATCCCTGGGGATAGGCGAGAAAGAATACTTCCCATGTATTCCCTGCATGTCGTAAAAGGTGACTAAAAGGGGAGGGAGTGGGGGGCTGGAAATCCTCCCTTCCTGTTTTTACTTTTCCAAAAGAAGGAATAGAGAAGAGGGCCACGTGAGGGTCTTCCCTCTAAGGCTTAGTCCTCTGTTCTTAACGCTACCTTGCTAATGCAAGAAAAGGCGATTATGTATGAAAGAAAAAAAAATTTTTGGAACTCATTATTTTCACACTTATGAAAGTATCTTAACTATGGTATTCTGGAGTGTTTTTCATGAAAAATAAAAGGCAAATATTTTTGTTTCATACCCTTTAAGTAGAAAATCTGTTTCTCCAGAGCATAATGACAATATATTCAGAATTCTGCAGATTTGGGCGAGAAAATATTCAACTGAAGTTGAATATTATTTCATAATACTGTTCATACCTTTGGTAGATAAATTGGTGCCTTGATTTCTGGAGACATCTTATCACCATGAAAACTGATTTGTGTGTTTGGGCAAAAACTGCAGCCAAAATTGTCCTGAATTTGATGGCTTATTGCATAAAATCATAAAGGAATTAAAAATCCTTCATATTCATATAAAAACAGACTTTCTGGCATTTAATGCAATTCTGTATGAGGGTTGTGTTATCTTCACACCATATTTCCTCAAGACTTTCTTTTTGGCAACTGGACACCTCCAGAAGGCTGCCCCTCAATTCCTCTGCAAGCTTTTTTGTTAATCCTGTAATTGCTGTCAGTGTATAGCTAAATAACAGAAACTTTCAAAGGATGCTTCTTCTTGTCCAGTTCCATCATCGAGATCCTGGGTTAGTTGGGTTGCTAACAAGTCGCCTTATCTCTCATCCTGTCTACTATGGGATCATTGCTGATGGAATACACACCCATCCAGCTGCACTCAGGATTGCCCATCGCACACATCCAGAGGGTATGCTTCTTGTATTTGTAGGGTTATCCTAATTCATTCTGATGTATTTTTAGGTTTTTAAAACTTACTTTTGGATATGTTCAAAAATTTGGAGAGATGGACTAGTAATACGATCAGCCAATAAGGTTTTTAAATCTTATTTTTGGATAAGTATGAAGATTTGGAGAGATGAACTGGTAATACAATTTGCCAATAAGTGGGGAGAGAGATGCTGATTTTTGTAAATACTGATAAATATGGAGCTCATGATGGAAGAGATAAAGGGGGAAATGTCCCCCTTTTGTTTATCCCTACGGGTACCTCTTTTACAAAATAAGTAGGCACCAGTACATATTATTATCACAAAACACAGAGGTCACTTTATTTTCAGATGACATAACTCAAGGTTATAATGCCCTTTTTCCATTAACTGTACTGCACACATAGAAGCACAGTATAGCACTGATTTTAAGCTTATTTCAAGATTATATATAATAGATGAATATATAGAGGTCATCCATGTGTTATTACATTATTTTGTAACTCAAGCATTTATTAATGAGTTCAGTTATTCTGTTTTTATATTTCATGGGATTCACTGTTTTGCATTAACAGGTCTAGTGCTTGTAACAGATGCCATGGCAGCCATGGGCTTGGGTGAGGGTGAGCATCAAATTGGACAGATGAAAGTAAAGGTGGAGGGGAAACGAGCACAACTAGTAGGGACTGATACTCTTGCTGGCTCCATAGTCACTATGGATGACTGTGTTAGACATTTTATTCATGATGCAGGTAACTCCTCTCATTTTTAATTAGCTTACATCCAGATACATTCATTTTATGATGCAAAATAGATTTTTCATTGTGTTCATAAATTCAAATTTTTCTTTATATTTTGTATTGCAGTGATTCAGACTGAGGCTGTTTTATGTAATATATGCCTAAACGTATTAACTGCTAAAGTTGGACAGATCATTCTCAAACTGTGTTCACTGATAACTGAATTAATTTCCACTTCAGGTGTGAGCTTAGTTGAAGGGATAGAAGCAGCTTCTCTTCACCCAGCACGAGTTATGGGCATCAGTCATTACAAGGGTTCTCTGGATTTTGGTAAAGATGCTGACTTTCTCTTTGTGTCAGATAAAGGACCAATTAAAATTCTCAACACATTCATTGCTGGAGAATGTGTATACAGTGCTCCTGATGCCCCACATCTCACCTTCACTCAGCGCAAATATTCTACAGAGAAATAGCCACTAGCTTGTTAATGTAGACTAAGTATTGTAGATGGATTTTGTTAAAATGTTATATCATATTCTGCAAGTGTAATCTAGAATATTAAGTAATTCTTTGTCCACAACAACACCCAATAACAATACTATAAACTTCTGTCATTTGTTTCTTTACCATCATAAGTCAACCAAAGTCTTTTGGTCATATAAGTGTCTGATCCAGAAAAACAATTGGATTCCTTTGTTCAAATTCCAATTGTGAAAAATGCATTATAATTACTCTTAATGCTTAAACAGCAGTCTTCCCTCCCATCTTCATTCTCATGTGTGCAAGAAACAGAAAATAAAAAAATATATTCATTATGAAATCATAGATTTGAGCAAAAAAGAATGATAAATACACAAAAACAGCATAAAAACACACACAGACATCATATACATACCTTGGCCCTGGCATGCTGAAGTGGGAGTAAAACAGAAGAATAACAAGTTTGCTGCAATTTTTTCTCACAATACAATGACGGACATAGAAGTCCAGTCTGTTTGTCTCATCACTTTTTGTCAAACTTTGCACTGATTTCTTTCCAAAGGTAACTGGAACCCAAGGATACACTACTTCCAGAAGCTGTTAAATATGAAGTGATAAGGGGAAAACCATGGAAAGATTTGTGGGGATTGCATGGGCTCCATGTACCGTACTTCATCCACATCAGTAAACAGAAAATGGAGTACAGTGCTTCAGTGATAATAGATATACAGGTAGGTTTATCATGCTAATACTGATTCATTAATGAACTGGTTGAAATGCACAGTTAAAATGTTTATTTGTAATTTTAAGGATTGTTTTGTTATTTCAGTCATGAGTTAGGCTAATTATTGCAAATAAGTACAACAGAATTAACAAATGCCCTTTTCTAATTACATATACTGAGCTTCAAATGTTTATGAAAAAACTGAGCTATCTACCTCTGATTTTTACACAATTTTTACTCAATCTTGTTTTATGATGCTTTCCTAAAGACAGTGAGGGTCAGAATAAAAAAAAAGGAATTTCCAATATTTTTATGCCAAAATATTTTAAGCTTAAAAATTCTTAGTAGGTAATAGATATGAAAAAAATATATATACATATATATTTTGCTGCTATACTTAAATCAAATGAAATTATGTCCCAAATAATACTGGTGTTATGACTTGCAAAATGGCTATTTCACACTTTCAACAAATTCTGCCACCTTTTTTAATTAATTAGCAATAAAAGGTCAATACCATAACACATGAAAATGCTTACATTTCTCACAGTTTTTATGTACAAGAATATGTAAATATGAAGGAGGCTATTTGAATAAGCTTTATCCCATGAATCCCCATACAGTATTTATGTTTCTGTACCTTGAATGGTCTTATTGTTCTACACAACACCATAATGAGAAGCATAGGGTTGTCTAAGAAGTTTAATTTCATTACATTTCTTGTACATTACCTGATGGAATCTTCCATAGTTGCATTAATACTGTATTGCAACTTTGCTAAGTACTTTACCACACAATAATCCAAGTCGTAAATAATATATATTTCCCATTCTTGTACCTTTTATCATTTACTTTTCTGGTTCTTCCCTGTATATGTTGAGGTTGCCTGATTTGCTGAGAGAAATGAGTTTTTGCAAATTTATATTTGTTTCCTAAAGTGCACACATAATGAAATTACACAATAATTTCATCAGTAAAATGAAAATGCAAAAGAAGTGTCTGTTGAATACGGCTTTTGGGAATGCTAGAATGCACAATGTACGATGATTTAAAATTCAAAGAATTACCTCATCACTGACCTAAAAATATTTCCAAGTAGATGTAAGGCTAATCCTTAAACTGATATAATTATGATTCGTCAGCACTGCCATGAGTATATAAAGCATAGATGTATACACATTTGTTTGAACAAACAATGCCAGCATCATGTTCAAGAATATGCAGATCTATAATGCACGGAAAATAAAATAACAAAATACTTATACTGAATACTGGCAATAATTTGCTGTGGTAACTTATAAAACCTAGGTTTAATCTAAGGGTCTGGCAAAATTAACAGGTCTTTATCTGTTATTGGATATAAAAAGATTATTTCTTCAATCATATGAAGATCTTTGACAAATGTGACTCTCACAAAGAATGCCTCATTTCAGAAGTGTATAGTCACTTAACATATGTTAACTTAACTCTTGCTTGATGAATATTTTACTAAAATCAGTGACAGAATTATACATCTATACTGGTATCTTCAATGGTATCACTTAGTTAATGCAATGACCAGAAAGACTACACTTCTCGAGTCAACAGAAAAAGCAACAAAGGGTAAGGTGTGTGAATTTTAAGACACCATAGGTACCTCAGCTCTTCACCAAAGTGAATGCAAGTTTGTGACAGGCAAGATATAATGAAGTGATGAATGTAATATCTTTCATTATAATATTCTTTGACATAAAAATTGTAAATGTATTAAGTAGATGTCAATTCAGTTGTCTGCCTATTTTGGTACTATTTTTGTATCTTTTATTCATCTCAAGGGCCCCTTGAAACCTCCCTTTCTTCCACTGCATGATATTGTAACATTTGCAAAACCTTGTTATATATATATGTAATGATTGGTGGATGAAGATTTTTTTGAAATGCAAGAAAATAGGAAAAGGACTCTATCAATGAGAAAGAAACTCAAACATGAATGTCAAAGAACCTATGTAATGACAAGCTACAAAACAAAGGGTGAGAAAGACAACAAGATAGCATGACTAAAGAAAACTGATGGATATAACACATGTTGAATACTCCATGAGGAAGATGGCCAATATGGAATGTTTGGAAACAACATTCATTCTGCACAGAAACTTCTCATAATACTTGTTGCTATTCCTGCATGACACTGTATTTCACAGATGGATATATAATTTTCCCTGCAATGGTCAGGGAAAAGTATATGTTCTATGTTTCATTGCATTTAATTCATTTGATGCTGGGATATAACTGTTAAAAGTTAAATGAATACCTGATTTAGAATTTGATAAAGTTATGGCTATGTTGAAAGGTCTAAGTGTGACTTCTAATGATGTACAACAGATGGACAGATGAATGATGCTAACAGATGGACTGATATATGATGATAACAGATGGACAGATTAATGTTGACAACCGACAAAGCAATCCCAAAGTGTCTTCAATGTCATACAGGTGATCCAAAACAAATATCAATAGAAGGAAATATTACAAGAGATTTTCTTACAATATATGTTTATATATTTCACCAAACTTGCATATCCTATCTTTAGCAATGCTCCCAAAATATCTATATTTTTGCATCAAAAATACAATTATTACACAGAACTTCCAAAACATATTAATCTAAAAGATAATATCACATGCAATACTTGCAACAGATTTTCAAAGAAGTGAAATAAAGTATACAGAGGCAACATGAGGAATACTGTATACTGCAGTGACTACTTGCTTAAAGGAACTTAGTTTCCATGTTCATATTTTCAAGCTCTATCTTTGAGATTTAAAATATCAATATGGTTATCAGGTTTCTTGCATAAAGTAAAGAAACAACAAAAAAAAAGTCATACAGTTTCACTGAAAAAGTTTTGAGTAAAAGTTAACGTATTCAAAACTGGAAGAAATATAGTAAAATTACATCCAGAAATGTTCACAGGTTTTGCAAACAGTGATACCAGAAGAGCTAGGAATATCTTTTCAGAAGTTACTGCAGAACAGCATATCAAGCAAAGTTTGGTTAAATGAGGCATTCAACTAAATTTCAACAAACAGTCACAGGTACTAACATGTACAAAGCTGGATCCTACCAAACAAAGGATAAGATGAACCAGTAGAGGTACATTATAAAATAAGCCAGATATTACTTACTTGACTTCAGTTGCTTCTAAAACATAAATTACAGTTACCACTTAAGTGATATGTAACAGAGGTGTGTGATGTTATGGATATCATATGGTGATGCTATTACTGCATTACTATGCCATAAATAAAGTAATATGAAAATGAACACACTCACACACACATACACATGGTCTAAGTAAGGAGATGGTGAATACCATCAGCTTACAAAGATATAAAAGTTTTCATGATAGTAAAGAAAATGCAAGAGATGAGGCCCCATAAATGTAAAACCCTTGCCCCATAATGTACAAATTGTTAATTACATACAGACACACACATACACATATATTCTTAATCATCTTATCAAATTACCCCAGGACCACTTTCTGAAAGGGTCCTGGTGTAACCCCAAGACTCCTTTTCCAGCGTCTCCTGCAGCTCCAAGGCTGCGCTAATCAGGATGGACTCCTTCAAAGAGAGAAGTTCTGTGACAAGTACTCTTTTCATCAACTGATGATGATACAGCTTCACTAAAAATGACTTTTCAGTTAGAGTGTAATCTCAAGCATGTGAAGTCGAGTTGGCAACGCTATTTTCCCGGGGGGCGGGGTGGCATCAGGAGTGGATGGGGGCGAGCAAGTCTAATTATGTACATGTATGTATGTGTATGTATGTATATATGTATATTCCACAAAAACCCACTATTCGGAGAGTAAAAAACAGAAAAACAGGAGTTCTGTATAATTTCGGTCTACATCC
>JAYMFT010370791.1:0-21659 GCA_038088735.1 Panulirus argus
ATTCATATCCACTATATTCGTGTGTATATATATATATATATATATATATATATATATATATATATATATATAAAATAATATTACGAAATGAAATATTCGTCTGAGAGCATGAAAAATACTTTCAATTTTCAGTGTGGGTCCTGAACAACGAAGTCAACCTTCAATTTCACTGCCCATTAACGTGTTAGGACCAGCAAACGCCTTTCGTTAGAAATGTCGATGCTCGGGATGTTAGAGACAAGGCTTGGTGAAGAAAAAAAAAAAAGATGATTGTTGATAATTCCAGTATCAAGAGAACTGTTGATCCCGAAACGTTTAAATGTCTTTTTCGGGGGTCAGGCTTATTCCTTTTTTTTTTTATATGTGTGTATGTGTGTAATTAACTGAGTGTGTGAAAAGTGTATAAGAAAATCCAATGTATAAAGTGCGTTGATAAATGAGTGAGTATAACCGTGCCGGAAAATAGAAGTGAAAAAATTAAATGGTAAGGCAGTGAGTGTAAAGGTTCCAGATAAATGAGTATGTTGAGTGTGTTTATGATAATTATCAGAGTTGTGACATGTATTCAAGTGCGTGTGTGACAGATGCATGGGCTAAGGGGAAGGTTATGGGGCTGGACTGCAACGGAGTCGTCAAGCCGCTCTTCATGGGATTATGGGGTGCAAGAAATATGTTTAGTCAAACTTCACCTCATGGGGCTATGAGGTGTGACAGATACCACTCCCTTCATCTCATGAGGTTGTGAGGTGAGGTGAGACAGACATCACCCCCCCCCCCGTACCTCATGGGGTTATGGGGTACTATAGACACTATCTCTTGTCACCTCTTAGGGGTCATAGAATGTGACGTGACAGATGTCATCCCCAGCATCTCATGGATCTATGATGTGGAATAGATGTTGTTCTTTGACTTCAGTGGCTACGGCATGAGACAGATCTTGACACTCTGTAACTCATGGGGTCATAGAGTTAGCCAAGAGTCATTTCATGCCTTCATGGGGCTCCAGGATGTGACAGATCCTGACACCCCGCGCCATATGGGGCTATAGAGAGCGAGAGGTGTCCCTCTGCAGCTCCCGGGGCTATACTGTGTGGGGTGCGACGTGAGATTTCCACACTTCCAGGTGGCTATGAAGTGCGACACATGTCACTCTGCTTCTTCCCGGGGCAGTGGGGGCGCGTGGTGATGTTGATGGAATCCAGTTACCATCCTTAAACATAACAGATGAAGCGCAAGGCACGTGTTACGCTTAAACCTCAGTCAGTAACGCAAGCTACGAAAGAAGAATAGTTGACAGACTAACCCAGGCGTAAGATCCTGAGCTTCGGTTGTCACAAACATCTCATCTTTCCATCCACAGTGAGCAGAATGTGGGGGAAAAGACTGATATCCACTAGCAAAATACTGCAAGAAAATAAACTGTGGTACAAATACAGAAAATGGAATATTGGTAGCCACCTTTATTTCACTTTTCAGTCCCGTACCTTTTGGACGTCAGTTGGCTGGCTCTGAAATGCTACCGGCTTTTGAAGTCCAGCTGAAGTGAAATAATGAAGGAAGGGAATTCTTTTTTTTCTTCTTCCATTCTTTCTGGGGGAAACATCAAAGGCCGTGTTGGGTGTCCAGGGCAATGGCAGCGGACGACCGACGGCGTCTTGGTGCGCAGCGCAAACAAACCTGGTTGGTTGTGAGTTCGGAATGTCTACCTGACCTATGGGGTCAATTCAACCGTTACTGGAAGGGTCAATCAATTCTGGGGTCAATAAACCTTTCAAGATTTGCTTACTTTTGACTCCGGGGTCATTCAATCCCTTGTGGAAGGTCACCGATATTCAGTTCTGGGAACAATTACGATAACTCTTTTTGAAAGGTCACTCGCTTCAAACTCCCTCGTGGGAGAGAGTTAAGTCACCTTTAACTCCGGAGTCAGCCGGTCATTTATGTGAGGTTACTAACACGCATCTATACTCCTTTTCGCTCCCTCTAGGCACCGGGTATCTGCTAACCCATCCTCCTCCAGCACTCCGGTTTTTTTGTCATACGCGTTTCCAATAGTCTTAGTTGGCCAGTGGTTCTCCGTTTGTCATAACCAAACCTGCCCAGTGTCTCTCCTCCTGTCATATCCTTACCTGTCCAGTGTTTCTATTTCTATCTTAACCTTACCTGCCCGATGTCTCTCCTCCTATAATAACCTTACTTATCCAGCGACACTTCCTGTAGTCACACTATGTTGGGCCCGTGTGGCTTTAGCTACCCTACTACCTGTCCATTCTCCAGCTCCAAGCCTTCCAGTCTCACTATCTGCATATAGAGTTGCAGGTCACATTTATGAAACGTAAGATTTCAGAGGGACGGAGTCTGGCTGAAGCTATAAGAGACCCTGGAAAGATCTTCTTTTTGAAGAGCTTACAGAGAAATTTCTTTCGAGGTTCCAGGAGATTCTGGAACATATACCCTTGGACAGTAGATTCTTTCCAGGACTTCCACCAGCTTCGTTAGAAAAATCTGTCCAAAAGCTTTAAAGAAAGGCTCCTTCCAGGACTTCCTGAAGATTCGGGAGACAATCCTCTCCAAATACTTCTATGGAAAGCTCTTTCCAGGACCTCCTTCAGCTTTAGAAGTAATTCATCTTCCTAAAAGCCTCAAGAAGAAGATTTTGGAAAGTTTGCAAAAGCTCTGAAAAAGATTTCTTCCGAAGTTCCAAGAGGTCTTGGGAAGAACCTCTTGCTGAAGATTTAGGAGGGTGGAGCTGAGAAGTCACTTTGTTCACTTTCTCATTATCCTGCACAGGAGAGTTGCATACATACCTCTTTTCGGGAACATACGGTCGATGTGGCTCTGAGATATGCGCGGTGATTCTAAACCTTTTTATTTTATGATCCTGTTAGCGGAGACGGTACTGGTAACGGGACACCCTAATCAGGGTCATATTATTAACACTTTGTATACAAATACATCTTTTTCTCTCTTTCTATATCTTTTTGCCCTAGCCTACACCAGGAACCCAATTCATCTACCGAACCCAAGGGGAAGATGAAGATCTGGGTTGACTGTGGACAGACTGCCGCAACCAGGATTCGAACCTATGCGCTCGTCATCGGGCGGCCCGTGAATGCATTACTTCAAAAGGAACACCTTTGTAATTATTCGTTCCAAAACGGGAGACTCAGGCTAAGAGAAACTGAGGCTTTGTTGTAACCCAAGTTAATAATTTCGAAGCCGCGGTATACTGAATCATCGAGGTGCTTCCTGTGGTTACATTTGTTCTAATAAGTACCAAATTGGTCGTCCGAATTATGCTGATTAAACACCTGGCATGAGGGACAGCATACCTTGTTTACAGGTTCTACTGAGAGCGTTCTGGGTCACAGTGGTTAGCGAAGGTGTTATGTGTCAGTGGTTTATGTGGTTATCAATGATGTTATTATGTCATACAATGAGTGAAGGCGTTATGTAGCACACTTAATTATCAAGTTGTTTTGGACCATATTGCTTAACGAAGGTGGTACATTAGTTAATATCATGATATCTTGTTATTTTCGAAAAGAATGCATAAGAAAATTTTTTTTTTACTGAATTACCTAATGTTGTTTTTCGAATAACTTTTTACAAATATTTATGTCTGGGGAGATGATGGTGGCAGGGCTGTCGACGCTGTGGGCGAGACGTATAATCAGAAAAGGAAGACTGCTGCCGTTGTCCGGGGCGCCGCCTCATCAGCTTTAGAAATTGGACGCTGCTGAAGCTTGTTGTCATGAACAAAAGGTTTTTGAGACCCTGACAATGTGCAGTGCGATGGCTCATCCTCACTCCGGCTATTTCATATTTCATGCTGACTCTCCTTGCAGCTCTTTCATAGCTGGTAATGTTTCCGTTTCCAGGTGTATATCTCTACCCAGCTAGCAATGACGGGGTCCTAGTGGTCCTACGAAACCTAGACATCAGTGGGTCCCCTGTACTCAGCCAGCACCGAGGGTCTCTGGTGGCTCTCTGTATCCGGCCATCACTCTAGGTCTCTGACGGTTCCATGTACCCGATTACCAATGAAGACCCTCTGTACCTACCTACCAAACAGGGGACCTGGAGCTCTTTGTACTCAGCCACAAGTGAGGGTCCCCTGTACCCAGTCACTAATAGGGCACCTGTTGGTCTTCTACACCCAGCCACCACTGGGGACCCCTGATGGTACACTTGCACCCAGCCACCACTGGAGGTTCCCTCTACCTGATAACGCAAGGGTGGCCTGTGTTGGCCCTGTGTATCCGGCCATTAGTGGGGCCTTCTTTGATCAGCCTCCACCAGGGGCCCCTTGTGGTCCTCGGTACCCACTTACCAGCTGGAGGACCCTGGTGGTTTCTTGTACCCAGCCACCACTAAGGGGCCCTGGGACTCAGAGACTCCCTCTTGCCCTCGAGATTACAGTTGCAGATTGCAATCCATTCTGGTCAGTTATCAATGAACACTGCAGAGCTGGGCACCACAATATTTGGGTGAGATCTAAAACGAGGTCGTTGACTTGGTAACTGTCATTAGTAATCCAATGTTGTTGATGCTTTCACAAGGCTCGGAAAAAATGTATAGCCAAGGAAAGTCTGAATGGACTGCATACTGGATTTCATTACGTGCTACCAATATTGTGTCATCTCTGTCACATGCTTTCTAGACAGATTCCTTTTTTTGGGGGGTGATGTAGATCAACTTAACTAGAACACACATACTAACCATAACAAAAAACTCATACTATATACAACTACACACACACACACACACACACAACAAAAAAAGACACTTCTTATACAACCGTCCTGACTGAGGAGCGTTAAAGTGGTGCTCGGAACCATCTTACACTCCATGTCAGGATTCCTGTCTCATCAAAACGGGACTACCGGGCTAGTCCTATCGTCTTCTTACAAGCACTACTCAAACCTCGCTTATTTTCTTCACATAAGTTCTCTTGCCACCTCCTATCAGCGGAATCGTTTTTAAATATAATGATGATAGAGTTCAACAAATCTGTGGCCCCTAGTCCCCGGCATCATGGGATGCTAAGAATCTCCCGGTTTCAGCTTGACTCCGCTGCCAATGAGAGGGAGGGCTCTGGCAGTAGTAGTACCGGCCCCTCCCGAGACCTTTCCCTCTCTGTTAGACCCTCCTCTTTTTCTTTACCAACATTCGTGGTCTCTTTAGTAACCTCTCCTCAGTTGAACACCATCTGTCTATGACCTCTCCTTATATCTTACTTCTGTCTGAGACACAGTTGTTTAATGATGTTGTCACTAGTCCCTTTTTCATACCTAACTATAACCTCCACTCACGTTTCCGATTCAAAAGTGGTGTTTGTGCTTACTCCAACATCAACACACCTGTTGCACGCCTCAAGGACCTTGAGCTCCAAACTTTGATGTTATGTGGCTCAAAGTCTGTCTTCCAACTACCACACTTGTCCTCTGTTTCGCCTATTGCTCTCCTGATTCTACAAATTTTATATCCTATTTCGACTAACTAAACTCCCGCCATGAGACTGTGACATCCTCTCAATCGCAGTTCGAAATCTTCTACTTAAAGGATTTTCAACTTTTTAATCATTCTAAAATCTTTCCTTTAGTTAGGTGCTTTATCAAACATCCTCGACTCATACGAGTCTGTGTTTAAGATTATTTAACCTCATCCTTAATTCACTGAGTTCCTTTGTCGTCTAAATAAACCTCTGACGATCGTTAGGTTTTCAGTGATTTTGGCCAACATCTACTACCTTTTTTTTTCCAAAAAGATACATTGTTTTATCCCCTCCTCCTACTTTCTTTTTTGTGGATCTAGACACAACTAACTGGTCCAGATATTCTCCCTCATCAAATTCCCTTTCCGGGCTGATATCAAATCGAAAAAGAAGAGAATATTTAAACAACTTTAGTGTTTCATAACTAGTTCAACTTGGCTTCCCCCAGCGGTCTGCTGTGTGGATTGAATTGGACAAATTACTTTGCTTTCTTTTATTGTTCTCTTATCATCTTAATTCAGGCAGTGCTAAAGACCTCGAACTACTCAACCGCAATGGCAAAAACAACAGCAAGATAGTTTTTCTGGCAGAGATGTGATTTATCCAGGAAATATCTATGTAAACCCACTAAAAGATTATTCTGCACCCTTGGTTCTGAAACGCCCCACAACGATCACTGTCTCTTTCTCTGTATATGTGTGTGTGTGTGGGAAAGTAATATGATGTTTTATGCAGCCACGTGTCGTATTCAATGGGTAATAAACGGGAATACATAGAGTGTTAGCACGAAAACCTTTAAACAGCATAGCATTACCCTCTGTAATATAATACTCCAACAATCTGTATTAATGTGTGCATTGCAACCAGTGAATCGAGATGCCATTTAGGGAATTCTTACATTATGAGATACAATGACATGCACCCACATCATTACAAAGCATAAGTGATGCAAAATATATAAACGTGCAATAATTTAAGACCACATGCACAAAGAATACAGGATAACTGTGTGTTGTAATAGTGATATAATACTAAGCACAGCACTGGCATGATTACGAAGCAGGAAATGAGTCACGAAACGGGGTATGATTGTTTAGTATGACAAACATGATAAGATCGGTAGGTGGGGGAGATGGGTGATTGGTTGTGAAAATTCACGTGAGACAAACAATGTTAGTGTAAACATAGATTTTTGCCACAGAAGGTTCGTTATGTAAACACAACGTATCGAATATGTTGGAAATGGAACTGGCTCAAACGCAAAATGAGTTCAGCTTCGGAACGAACAATACGAATCGCAATGTTTACTTCGAGCCATAACTGCGTTAGACGAGAAGAAAACCTAGGAGAAGACGCGCGAAGTGATCACCGCACTACGCGGTGTGGGCCTCAGCAATGGTTGAAATTGCTAGGCTGTGTCCAAGCAGACCGTCGCCCGAGGGACACAGCGTTACGCTGGGACTGGGGGCACACCTGGCATTCAGTGTGGAGTGGGCGGGCAGGCCTGTGTGCACGGCGCCTGCTCAGGATAGAGTGATAGCAGGTCTCATGGACGACAATTCCCCCTTCACCCAGCCGTCCGTCAACACAGTGGACTGTCCTGCAAAACCTTTTGACATTCCCGACTCGCTGGTATGCTGTAAGTGTTAAAGGTCATCATTTCAAAATATGACAAAGATGTTATTAATGCCGGAATATTACCCCAGTATTTCACGTCACATTCTTTATACGTGTTATGCTGACAATTCGGAGTAAGGTAACGCGTGTGGAACTTCCTACCGTACATGGATTACTCATCCGTCAGTGCTGGGATGCTAAAGCTTGTTGACGGTCTCTCAATGATCACTAATTTTCCCTAAGTATGACGACAGACATGTGGTTGGAACCCGGGAAGCGACAGAATTACTGTCGGGTTATTTGGATGGATTCACGCGGGTGGTATAGGGGAGCTGGCAGGCGCTGGTCCAGGCCGTCTCACTCGGAATAAATATGTCGAGATATCGGAGGAAGTCCTCCTTCCTTTTGCGCAGCACTTACTCTACCCTGACAACGCGCCATTCTTTCTTGTACCAGACACCTCGCCCATACACACAGGAACAGTGTTATAAAGAGGTGGTGTCACACCCATCCACACATTAGGCTCGTGCCACACACACACACCCTCCGAAATTCACCGGACCTCAACTCGATCGCAAATGTGTGGGCAGAACTTGTCTGTCAGTTGATGTCACCTCCATGAAATCCATAACCACAGCAGAGCACAGGTAATTACAAAGGAATATCTTACACTCTAAGGAGATTTGGTCTAGGTATGTAAATGATGTTCTTTGTGTTTGGCCAACAAACGAAAATTTACAAACATTTCTCCCTTTACTTAACAATGTAGTACCGCCTATCAACTTTACTGTTGAAGTGGAAAATAATTCTATGTTGTCATTTTTAGATTGCATGATCCATAGGAAGAGAAACATGTTTAGGTTTAGCATATACAGAAACCTACCAATGTTTGTTCTTATGTTCAGTATTACTCAGCTCAACATGGCAGAGTTAAATTATCATCAATCCAGTCGATATTCCTTGGGGCATTAAGTTGAAAAAGAAATCATTCTACAGTTAAACCCAAACCACCCCTTGATACCAAGAATCTTTTAGTTCTCCCTTTTGGTGATAATTTTATATTGCTTCCCAGGTTGGCTAAAATCCTTTAATGTAAATGTTGCCTTCAGCAGCAACAATACTATAAAGAAAATCTTAATCAAAAACTCACCAGAAATTTCTGCAGGCTGTTTTTATAGAATCCCTTGTAACGACTGTAATTTGTTTTATGTTGGGCAGACTGGTAAGGATCATTCTGTTAGACTTAAGCAACACAAATATAATAATATTATTGAATCTTCTATCATTAAATACACAAAGATTTGTAACGTCAATATTGCTTTGTCGTAAAAAAAATTGTAAACAAAGTCCTTTCCTATTCACATAATAGAAATTTTATGACATGCGTGATGCCAGACCCGAACACACCAACCCGAACACCACCATCCGGTAATGCTTGTTTGCCAGTGGGGTTTTAGCTACGCCTCTTCCTTGTATATCAACTAACTATTCTACGTCTTCCATCTCATTCTTGTACCTACCTTAACGATGTGATCATTACACGAAAGTGCAAATGCACTTGGGAACGTATCGTGCTTCACTTTCCTCGTGGTTATATGCATATACTAGATCACGCGCACCGCAGTAACCTCTTGCGGTCCGAGGATGTAATAAACGAAAGTACTTACTGTTCTTATTTTCTCTTTCCAGTGTGGTGAACATAGTGTTATCACTGTTGTTTATCCCAGCACCATTTGTTTCTTATAAACTCTCAAGACGATACTAAATGTTGCGTTACGTAACCTTCCACATTCCCCCTCAACGTCTCTCTGTAAAAGTGGCAACCTTTGTATGTAGCCTACACGTACTCGCCTCTTCGGAAAAGCTCCATAACTATCTAGAGTTCAGTCACCTGGGTAGAATGGGTTTCAGGCCATACCACTCTGATGTGGTGTCGTGGAACTCGAAGTCCTTCCCCACCAGCACAAAACGCCACCCACTCCACCCGATGTGTATGGATATATCTATTTTCTCTTAATATCTTACAAATGGCGCCAACCACTGATACAGGTGCCTACACAAGTCATTTGTTTAAGGTCATGGAAGAAGTTCAAAGTGTGTGTGTGTGTGTGTGTGTGTGTGTCTGTGTGTTTAACCCTTGCCACAATGTGTTTACCTGGGATCAAAATCTTCACTGGAATCTCACGAGCCCCCGCTCATCAAGAACAAATTCGTCGCAATCTGAGAGTTATATTTGAACAAATGTTTACATCGCGATGTAGATCGTATCGCGGAAAGACGAAGCTATAAACGTCGTATTACCGTCACGAAAGTACGTAGAGGCAGCCACTGTATTCTGCTAGAGACCCTGACATCACTCGAGGGGAATACGTAAAATGTGTGACAGTTCGCGAGTGGTGTCCACCCTACACACAGGCCTGGTTGGGTTATGTGCATTCCCAGTGGGGCAGGAGAAGGCCCGGCCTCTTGCACCAGTCGGAGTCTATCGAATCCCAGACGTCCGGTGGCAAAGGCAACAGCCAAGCAAAGCACTGGAGACGATGGTCAAGGCAGCACACGTCTGCTTGGCACTGACGTCTGAGGCCAAAGAGCTGGAGATGAGGTAGACAGCTTCGCCACACAGATACAATGTAAATTAAATAAAATGCTTCTGGTATTATTGTACAGGCGTACCTAGTGACAGCACTAGGATCCCGATTCCTCTATCAAGGAAAAAAGTATCAAAACTGAAAACTGAATAAAATCATTTCAATTTTGTATTTGGAATCTAATCGAAAAGTGATTTACCCATAAATTTTGTGTTAATTTAGATTTTATGAATATTTAGAACAACATCACACATGACATCACCAGCAAGCACCTCGCCTGTTCACCCCTGTTCTGACATTTCTCTAATCGTTCTTCTTTACCTTTTGTCTTCTCTCATCTCACTGATGCAGCTCAGCTTAACAAGAAAGGTCTCATCTCATAAACCATTTGGAACGCCACTGTCTCCAAAAGGGTCCAGGGGAAGCAATGATCTTCAAACAACATTTTACTAAGTCCGTTTCCAGAGATGTGATTATCTGTGGCTGAAAGTACCATAGAAAAAATTACTGTCGATTAACTTGGTTTATTATTACTGGTTTGTGTGCTCATAACGTGCTTTATTGTTACGGGTTTCTGTGCTCACAAGTTCAGAAAGGATGCAGATGTATCGTGAAGAAATAGATCAGCTTCCATAGGTAATCAATAGTCCACCTTATGATAACTATGGGTGATCAATAGTTTCACTTATGATAATCATGGATGATCAATAATTCCCTTTTTGATAATCATGGGTCATCAGTAATTTTTATTTTGATAACTATGAGTCATCAATAATTCTTCTTATGATACCCATGGGCAATCAATAATTCTTCTTATGATAACCATGGATGATCAATGATTCCTCTTATGATAACCATGGATGATCAATGATTCCTCTTATGAAAACCAATGGTGTTTAATAATTCTTCTTATGATTACCATAGATCATCAATAATTCCTCTTAAGATAACTATGGATAATCATTAATTGCTCTTAAGATAACTATAACTCATCAATAACTGCTCTTATGATAACCATGGGTGATCAATAATTCCTCTTTTTATAACCATGAGTGATCAGTAATTTCTCTTATTATAACCATGGGTGATCAATAACTCCTCACATCATAACCATGGTTGATTAATAACTTCTCTTACAGTAACCCACTTGCAGAAGACACTACAATTCAAAGTCTGGCTGGGACTTGCGGAGCAGCCTATACATAGAAGAGAAGTGGATGTCAGCGTTGCTCTGGAGGTTTTCCCTAACGACACTCACCATCTGTCCGCACTTGCTGTCCGGCAGAATTGATATCTCCCTCTGCATTCCCAGTGCCAGAACCTGTTGAGGAGATTTCAGGTCAAGCGAGGGTAAGTGTCATGTTGTGGACACGAGCAATATTTTCTTGAAATGTCATGTCAAAAAAAGGGCACGAACGAGACTTTTGAGTTACAGAGGTCAATGGATAAGGAATACACACTTTGGTTTACTGTTAAACCCAGTTATCATAATAGAGAATGTTCAAGAGATGGGGGCCATATGTGTTTAAAACTCTCACCATAACACACAAACTGTAATCACAAACAGTAATCACACACACACACACACACACACACACGCGCGCGTGCACATACACAAATACATCCACACACACATACCGTGACGTAGTGGTTGCTGCGCATGAGTGATTCGACTCGCGTGGGTTCGAATCCTGGGCGTGGCAGCCGCCTTACACCCAACCCAGGTGTTCATCCTCCCCTTGGGACTGGACGATAAGTGAGGCGTGTGTGTATACACATGTGAGTGAAGACATGATACGTATATACAAGGTGACGGCTGCTCTAATCTAGGGCAAGCAGTGGATGGGAGAAAAGAGAAAAATAAATCATCCCCTTTCTTAGAAGGATGGTTCTTCTTTCCCATCCAACCCCTGGCCAGTGGTGGTTCCCCGAGTTACGAATCTGAAGTGATTGGAACTATCTTAAGCAACCTTCATCTCCCGACCGGACACATGGACCACTCTCACACTCTCACACACACATCATAGCTCCTGAGTGTGGCCGATCTCTCCTCACCCACACCTCTGTGACTGCTTTCAACAACAGAATAGAATAGTCTCTCATTCTTCTGCTCCTTTCCACATCTCCCACCAAGCGAACTCCAGCTAACACCTTCTGTAGGCATGATCGGGTGTACTCCACCCGCACAGCCCGTTAGGGAGGAGCAGGTGATGACTGACCTGGACCATTGCAGCCCGCTCGAGGTAGTAGAGGAGGTGGAAGGCTAGGGAGATGGTGGGGGCCACGCTGATGACGCCATGGTTGCCCATGAGGAGGATGTCCTTGTCTCCTGCCAAAGTAGCCGGGACATCTCAGGTTATGGGACGACGATAGTAGTTACTGTATCTCACAGAGGGTATTAAATTATTGCATCAAAATATCTTTTGTTCTGTGATTATGACGTCTCAGTAATTCTAGGAAAGCGAGGAAGCTGCCAAATATGGCGCTAAAATTACCCTAGCTAAGAAAATAAGAATGAATGCCAGTACAAAAGAATACAAAAGGAATACAAAAAGATTCAGACAGAAACGTACCACTTGGTCCTTTCTCGGCCGATTGTAATATCAGAAGACATCAGAGACTTATAGATTGCTATAGTAAGAGTAGAAGGGCAGACAGATGTTTCAGAAAAACCTGTAAACCGTTCATGTAACCAAGCAAGCACAAATATTGTCATTCGTGGATTAGAATCGATCTGTTTATCAAGTCTTTTTTTTACACGTATCTATAACACTGCTTGCAGTTACTCTAACTGTAATTCATTCCATATGTTAAGAATCCTATGGAAGAAAAAATATTTCGCCTCATCCGATGTTAAACGTTTGCCCACGAGTGTGAATCCATTACTACGAGTAATGAAACTTCTTAGATCAGTATTTTCGAAGCTTTTGATATTTCTAGATACCTGCATTGGATCACCCCTTAAGCTTCTCTTTTCTAAGCTAAATACATTTCAGGCGTTTAGTCGTCTCTCATACGATTTGTTTGTTTTCCAGTTTGGGATCCATCTTGTTAGCTCGCCTATGTACTCCTTTCATCCCGTCTATGTTACATTTGAAGTCGGGTGATCATAACTGAACAAAATATTCAAAGTAGGGAAGTACCAGTGGACTGTAAAGCGTGAGGATAATTTCCTCCGAACAGAATTTAAAGTCCTATGAGTCTGGCAATTTTGTTTGCCCCTTTTACTATTTCTTTGCACTACTTGCTTGGTTTTAAGTCACTAGAAATCATTACACTCAAGTCTTCTTCCTCATTTAATTATTTCAGCTCAACATATTTCATACTATAGCTTGCCTTCTCGTTTTTACTATCACTATTCTAAACTTTGCACTTTCCCATATCAAAATTCATTTGCCGTCTGTGAACCCAGTCCATCAGATTGTCTATCTTCCTTTGAAGCTGCAGACGTTCAGACTTTCTTGTTGATTTATTTCCCAGTTTCGTATCTTCTGTTAATATCGATATCGTACAATGCAGGCTATTGTTAGTAACACCGATATATATCAGAAAGAGAACCGGTTCCAATACTGATCCCAGTGGCACACCACTTGTTACGTCTAACCATTCTGAGGCATGACTATAAATCGCTATTCTTTTGCTTACGGTTCACTCAACCAATATCCTAACCACGTATACCATTTGACAACTTTTGCTCGAAACTTCGATGAGTAAATCAAGCTGGTTTGTCAGACAAAGGCGATTTCGTTAATAACTATGCTGAGATTCGTTTATTTAGGAGTTGTTCTCTAAATGGATAGCAATTTTGACCGCAATGATGGTTTCCTTAAATTTACCAGCTACAGACGTTAAGTAAATTGAACGATAATTTCCGGACAGTGACTTATTACCCATTTTGAAAATTGTATCACATTGGCAACGTCCATTCCACTGGGACTCAACCCATATTAAGTGACTTGCCGAAAATGGCAATCAGAGGATTAATCATCATACTTTTCGCCTCTTCACAGCAGGCACTCTTTTCTTTCATCGCTCCCCTGTTTAGGGTTCAGTTTGGAAAAAGGCTTATAATAATGTTCCTTCTCTTACTTCGAAAATTTTACTGAAGCTCTTCCAAGCTACGTCCGTATCGTTTTCTTTGACGATATCACTCCAGATTTAACCGTCACATTATATAACAGAACACTCGGAGGGGAAATGGCGACAGGCAGTCGTCTTCATGAGATTATTCTCCCTACTCGATGGGCTGACTAAGACCAAGATATCGGGTGATTGAATCAGATGGGAATGTTAGTGCTGGCACAATCTTTTCCGGACAGGTACGAGGGTTAAGATTTCGTCTCAGTTTAGCATCGTTGCTGTACCTGTTCTTAATTCTCTTGTTAAAAGCGGAAACAGTTTTCCTTACCCACTAGTTACATTGATTCCTCTTCCCTACCCTACACAAAAGCCCTGCCACTTCTACTTACCCAACGCTCGCCCAAGTTCCATGCCCGCTTCTACAGTCATCACGGGTCCACTGTATTTCGTATCATAGGCGACCTTCCGATAGAAATACAGGGAGTTCTGGTGAATCATCAACAGTTTCGGGTCCTTCATAGCAGCTGAAAATATAACAGTGATGGTGTTACGTATTACCCTCGACTGGACAGTGCGATAAGCGACTTATCAGGGTCATGTTTCAATCTATGGAGTCAAAGTGTAAGTACAGATGAATGAAAATTGGTTGTGGCGAATACTAAAGATAGAGTATAAAGAAGGTCACTGTAAAGGGAGATGGTTTTGATTACTGAAGATGGTTTTAATGGTAAGGTGATAAGTGACGGGATAGAGTGTGGAGGGGAAGTTTATGGCAATGGTGTGGAGTGAAGATGGAGGTAATGGAAATGGTGTATGAAGAATGAGGAGATAGGTATGGTGTAAGGAGATGATGTTTGGAACACTGAGATGCAATAGATGATAACAAAACATCTAGCACGTTAATTTCCAGGGTGATAACTGACGGTTATCAGTTGAGGGCTACGGTGATAGCTAACAGTTGAAATTTACGTTCTAAGATAATAACTAACTCTTGTCACTGAAGGATTAAGATGGCAACTGATGACTGTAATGTAAGTAGTATGATTATAACTGACAGCTCCAGATATAACCCAGTGTAGTAACTGAGAGATACTGCTTGAGGGCTAGAATGATCACTGACAGTTACTGGGGTGATAACTGACAGTTACTGCATAAGGGTCAAGTTGATAACTGACAGTTATGCTTAAGGGCTAGTATGGTAACTGAATGTTAATTCATAAGAGCTAGGGTGATAACTGACAGTTATTGCACAAGGGTTAAAGTGATAACTGGCTGAAATTGCTCAAGGGCTTGTTTGATAACTGACACTTAACACGTAAGAGCTAGGGTATTAACTGACAGTTATTGCGTAAGGTCTAGGGTGATAACTGACTGTATACACGTCAGGGCGTTACGGTGATAACTGAAAGACCTGACTTAAGGACCATTATGTATCATAAAAAGACTCGTTCGACAGCTGATGAGGATATGACGAAATCTGAAGATGTTAATTCTTGTTGCTGGGGACGGAGTGGGAATGATGGAGGAACAGCGGGGGATGTGATGGTCGCAGAGACTGACCCAAGGCGGTGGCGTAGGGCTGGTGGGTGTGCATGATGACCTTGGCGTCGGGTCGAACGCGGCGGATGCCCGTGTGGATGTGGGCAGCCGTCTCGTCCGGCTGACCCGACCCCTCCACCGTCTGCGCTGACTGGTCCACCCCCACCAGATTGCTCGCCGTCACCTGCTCAGGGAGACACTTGTCATGGACCATGGATCACAGCGGGCCTGCTGGAGTTACCCGGTCATGCAGTGCAGTGGACCTGACTGCTGGAGTTACCTGGTCATGCAGTACAGTGGACCTGACTGCTGGAGTTACCTGGTCATGCAGGACAGTGGACCTGACTGCTGGAGTTACCTGGTCATGCAGTACAGTGGACCTGACTGTTGGAGTCAGCTAGCCATGCAGCAGAGTACGACTGAGTACAGGATTACCTGGTCATGCAGCACAGTAGTGATGTTAACTGAACATACCACATATCTCATTACACAACTGATGTAAACTTTTATCAATCTAACTCTTTATTTTGATCTATTTTCTTTTCTTTTTCTTAACTCCCAGCGCCCTGTAGGCTCACTGGGATTGTAAATGAAGACATCCCTTGGTGCAATGTAAATAGCTACGTCTGTCACAGCTGCCATACCCATTTATCAGCCACCACTTGGAGGATGAATAGCTTAATGGGCTGTCAGCCCGCGCCGAGGATCGAATCCCGGCCAATGGATTAGAAATACGCAGCGCTAACCACCATAACCAGCACCACACAGCGCATCAGAACGCGGATGACAAATGACTATCGCGAAGCACGAAAGGATGAGGAGATTGTCAAGCCATTACGCACGCCACACGTAACTGATGGCAATATTATTATCATCAGGTTTGGCTGTGAGAGTAGATCTCTATATTCTTGTCTTTTTGAATCCTTAACCCAGGGAGGGGTAGACTGATAACACCATCATATGTACTTACTTCATGGAGGACCTACGGCCTTTGCGTTAATCTACGGACCTTCCCAGCCCGAGCAGAAGCCCTCTCTATCAGTTTCTTCTTACCTCGTGCCTTCGGTAATCCCAGGGACTGATGGTCCGGCCAATGTCATAACCCTGTGGCATCATAGCGTTCTTGAATGGCCCTTCTGCGTAATGTCCCTTTCGCTTATACACTTTGCCGGGGGCCCCTCTTGTGTGATTGCCGCTTTGCCTGCAAACACTGAGGGGGCCCCTCGTCTGTAATGATCTCCTCACCTGAAAGCTTCGAGAGGGCCCTCCCGTACAATGGCCCTAATCAGAAATCTTTGAGGAGACACTTCCATGTACATACCCCCATTACCTGTAAACTTATAGGAGATTCCGTTGTTTAATGACTCCAAGAACAACACCAGGAAATTAGGCCGGAGCACTAGTGTTATGGCCCAGTCACCTGCAGACACCAATGAACAAAAGACAGGTACTTAGTCGCGTGACTTTAGCCAGGAGGACTGCCAGACATTAACCAGAGCCAAGCGATTAACTCCTTGCGACGCCAGCAATCACCTGATGAGCAAGAGCTCTCTCAGCTTTACGTACTGCCCGAGGTCTGCTCCTAAGACGGAGTGATTAGCTGACGGCCGAGTCAGTTGCAGTACTTGCGACCTCAGCGACGCCGCTGGTCTCTTGCTGGACTGGGAACGCATCACCAACGCCGCGTGGAGGGCGTGGCTCACTCACCTCCCGCCACTGGAGGCCGTGGTCGATGACGAGCATGGCCTCTCCCTGGCCGTCAGCCCGGGGCGCCATCGCCGTCAGGTGGTTAGACGCACCTTCGTTGAGGCCCAGCTGGTCCAGCATCCTGTACGCCGCAGCCAGCTCCAGCCTTGCCGCCCTGTGGGAGACACGATCTCTCATCCACTGAAGTTATAACACGCCAGTGGCAGGCAGGGGCGTCCACCTGACCTGCTTCAGCGACTGGAACAGTGTTACATGCATCATATACATAACAAAAGTAACAAATCCTTGTGACACTTTCTCTCACGCGCATGTGTGAATATAGGACACACACAAATTCCACACACGCCCAAACGAAACAAACTGGAAGGTCCCGTGAAAGAAGTCTTTCGATGACAGAGCGAATGGCAGGGTTCCAGAGAATTAGAATCGGGCAGTTGACAGATTTTGCTCGACCTACAGAGAAGTAACGACGGATGGAAAAGGAAAAAAAAAAGGGGGGGGGGCACAGACAGAGAAAGAATCAGTGTGTGGTCTAACAGTTGTAATAAAGTAAAGGAATATGCAAAGATGATTTGTTGGTGATATGGGATGAGGAGAGTCGAGAAGAGGTGAATATAAAGCTTCAGCGCACAGTTCCTGAACACTGACCACTCGGACTGGGTGAGGAGGGGAGATAACACAACAGTCGTTTATGTGTAACATGAAGGTGCTTAACCAGCCTAAGGACCATGGACCAGATGGCATCTCACTATCTACACTCAGTATGTGTGCAGCAGAGGCCCTAGACCAGACGCTGGGAGCGATTTAAAGATCTCATCCAATGAGGGTAGTGTTCGTGTGGAATGGAGGAGAGTTAATGTAGTATCGATATTTAACAAAGGTGACAGGGAGGTGGCCTCTTTAGCAAGCAACAGACCAGCGTCACTAACGAGCGTGGTCTGCTTGATGCGGGACAAAATGATAAGGAAAAGAATAAGAGTAGTTCTCGGCCGACAGAAAACACTTGTGCAAGACAATATGTCTTTTAATAGATATCATGAATAATGAATTTACTAGACTTTTACGAAAGAATAAGCGACTTCGTAGAGTAAAGAAAGAAGAAAGAATGTTTGGGTGGACTGCATATTCTTAAGCTGCCAGAAAGCCTATGACACTATCTCCCAAAGAAGATAGATTAAGAAGTTATATTGCCAGGTCTGCATGAGTAAGGGGTTACTCTAATGGAGTGACAGTTAAATGTCAGAGAGAAGAAAACGTATGATGTCGAAAATTTAGAGACTCGCTGCTTGGAAATCTAATGATTCTCATCTGTGTAAAGTAACTTGTTCATTGGATCAAATCACACTTTAATGAATATGCTGATGATGGAAAGGGATCTGTGCAAAATGCAGTAAGGGTCAGAGAAATGGCTTCTGAAATTAAACCAAGGTAAATGTACCGATGGTGGACAAGGATGAAAACAGAATAAAGTGTCACCACCATATTGGTGAAATAACTTACAAGAATCATTCTGTGAAGGGGACTTTAGGACTGACATTATCTTGAACATATCACCAGAAAAACACGTTTGGAGGACACTGATACGATCGACCTATCTGTTGGCTCTGTCAAAACTGCCTCATAAGTACATGGATAGTGACATCTCTAGGATGCATACTGTAGGTATTCGATTCACGTTGGGAAGTGCTTCCAACAATACGGTTTTCTTGCAGAAATACACGAAGTTACCGGAAAGGGTGTGGCAAAATGCGTTGATGATAGTGACAGTTGAGTGGATTGCGTTATGAAAAGAGGAGGGAAGTTATCGAACAGCCCATACTGGACGAGAAGGAGGGATGAGAGAAACTATGATAATTAACTGCAGATCTCTAAAAGGTTATGACGATAGTAATGTAAACCAGTTATCTGAAATCAAGATAGATAGACTCAAACACAGGAACGTAGCAGGAAACGAGACGAGAGGAGCTTCTAGTCATATGAGAGGGAACACGCCCTCTGCAACCAGATCGTGGACGCCTGAAACAAGCTAAGTAAAGATGAGGTGGTTGTGGCCAGGACTGCAAAAGTCATAAGTATGGATGACAAAAATATGAGATCAAGTGGTGGACCCCACGAGTGTAGAACTCCCTTCCTCTTTGCAAAACATGGGATCACACACTCACATTCGCACACTCGCAGAACTTTGCATCATATAAACAAGTGGGTATAGAGAATAGTGATCGAAGATACGAAAATGAGTTTGAAATGTACAACGAAGTTCATCACGTCATATATGCACGTAGTGAGCTTGGCAAAGCTATGGGTTAGGACTGGTCCACTCGTGATGTACATCTGGACTGTTAAAGATTATAGCACTGATCACGGGATAGTGCCTTCCACAGGAGAGAACAGACGAGAGCCCGGAGAGACAGAATCTCCTAATCTTTACAAAAAATAAGTTAGCAGCTAGAAGATCCTGCCACTGGAGAATGCAGCAACCAAATCATCTAACGAGGCCACGAATCCAAAGAAGGAAAACCGTGTCCCTGTCTTCCATTAGGATACATATCAACTGTCGAAAGGAAAGATAATCACAACAAAAAAACAGTCGAAAGGAAAGAAAATCACAACAAAAAAACAATGAAAAAAAGGACAGTCAAATGAGACTTAATTCTGTCATCTTTACCTTCGATTCCATTTACAATTAAACCCAGAAACAAAATACTAAAGTAAAAAAAAAAGGCAATTACTGGCACTGATAAATACGAAGGACAGCAAGGAACATGACCAAATTGCTCGACAAAAAGGCTAGATGAAGGAACCTTGGACTAAAATAGCAACAGTCAAGCAAGAAATGAGATAAAAACTGAATGAAATGACAAACAGGAAGGGTGAGTTTTTTGAACGATAAAAATCGGAGAAAAGCCAAAAAGTGATTAGGTCCATAAAATCATACAAGAATACCGGGAAGAGCATTAATGAAAGTGAAGACGATGGTTAAAGTGAGGTGATGCACTACGCTGAATTTGTGTGACAAAGATCTCGACATGATAAAGAGGCACAGATATAGATGGTCAACTATGGGAAAGAGCAGCAACATGATTCGGTTATTCGGCATCTGGGCAGCAGTGTAAGAGACAGTGAACTGAGACACTGTAAGTCACAGTGACCTGATGGTCCTCGTTAGCCAGAGCGATCCAAGCGCCCTTGGCGCTGTCTCTGGGTCAGTCCAGCTGAGGCCCAAGAGCCTTTGTTCCTTAAGCACGCGCCGGGTGCCACACCCACAGGAGCTTAGGAAATTGAGGTTGACTTACCTGTTGGCGCCCCAGCTGCCATCAGGGACGGTGTAGAGCTTGGGGCAGTCTGAGGTGAAGGTCCTGACCATGGTTCGTCCCCACCGCTTGGCCGCCAGCGCCCACATCCTGCCTGTAGTGTGGGAGGAGTTGAAAAGGTAAAGAGTTTTGAGATCGGACACTCGCGCCGCGGATGTCTAGGGACATAATCACATCCCAGCGGTGTTACCGGACTCCGCCTGCTCGAGGTTACATCGCGAGTGAAGAGTCACCTTTGTCGAGGCTGTATTACCTGAAGTACAAGCACTCTCGTCAAAGAACCCCTCACTCCAAAAGGAGTCTACGTTTCCCTCCTACTGGAATGAACGCAGCCTGGGCTGCAGGAACCTTTAGAAAGGTCCTGGGTAACATCAGGTCTTTTTCATAGAAGCTGGTCCTGGAATATCTATAAAGATTTCAAACATCAGGTCTGATGAAGCCTCAGGAGAAGCCAAAACGAGTCTCATGCAATTCGAAAATCGATCTGTATTTAGTGATAAGACTCTGAGGTCTTTACCGACTGGGAATAAGAAACCGTTCACTTTTTTCAGCATAGTATTAAACCTCGGGCATGTCTGACGATGACGCAGGAATCTACCCTGTATGGATAGTTGTGGTCACATAGATACTGTATATCAACATTCTCAACACGACGAAATGACCTTCAGATATAATGACTCTTTGGGATCAAGCACACATTCAATTTACCATAAGAATCTGAACCACCTTCCGTCGTTTACTAGGAACTTGCTGTTTATCATTTATCATCATATACACACATTGGATCGGGAAGGTCTCGCGTTTCGTCACTATTTAAGTTTAGATCGATCTCTACCATATATGTGATCACTATATGTCGTCATATACAAGGACGATAATTTTCATCACATACGTACAAGCTGATATGTGTATTCATACACGTCGTCATCATACACTAGTCATAATAACATACATACATTTTTTTCTTTCTCTGTTAGCTTAGACGTTAAGGGCAACTGAGTGTGCTAGACAAGGCTATCTCATTCACGCTCTCCCTCCCTTCCTCCCTCTCTCTCTCTCTCTCTCTCTCTCTCTATATATATATATATATATAATCTTTTTTTTTTCATACATATTCGCCATTTCCAGCGTTAGCGAGGTAGCGTTAAGAACAGAGGACTGGGCCTTAGAGGGAAAATCCTCACTTGGCCCCCATCTTTGTTTCTTCTTTTAGAAAAGTAAACACAGGAGGGGAGGATTTCCCGCCCCCCACTCCCTCCCCTTTTAGTCGCCTTTTACGACACGCAGGGAATACGTGGGAAGTATTCTTTCTCCCCTATC
>JAYMFT010370802.1:0-2500 GCA_038088735.1 Panulirus argus
ATATATATATATATATATATATATATATATATATATATATATATATATATATATATATATATAATTTATATATCCTTGCCTAAGCTAGATACGCATTATTTCGATCATCCTCAAGGGGAGGATGAACAGCTGGGTTGACTGGGGACCAAGTGCCACATAAAAGATTGGAACACATACGCCCATGGTCAACAACGCTGTCTTTTTTGCTACTTGAAAGGCATGTTCATGTTTAATATGACAATACACGTCGTACATCTATGACGGATATTTCAATTTTCTGGCTCTATTCCCATCAGGTGACTGTATCGGAGAACGAAACAAACGAATCCCAGGTTCATCACGTAAAGATGCAGCGATGAGTAGGGGCGAAGGATGAGTCAGGCACTCACCGGCGTGAAAATTACAGTTGTCCGATCTCATCGATATGTCAGATTAGATGAGCGATAACGCATTTAACCATTGCGTCCGGATGCCGTTGGAGTGGCCGTGGCTAAGCCTTACCGTCGTCACCCCGTAACTGGCTGGGAAGTATACGATCCCTAGTTCCAGCTACGTCAGCCATCCTGTTGCACTTGATACAACGGTTGTTCTTTCTTTTCCATTCTTAAATATATGAAAAGAAAAACTTGGAGAGTCAATGACCAACTTGTACTGAAGATTGGTTGGAGACGCTGGTTGGAAGGCGAGTCCCTCTTAATACCTTTGTCTGGTGCTGAAGGAGGAGTTAATGTGTCCATTGTCCAGCGTGTCAGTTACCCTCCCACTCTCAACGCGGCCTTTCACTCCCAGAGTGTTAGGCACCACGGCGAAAGTTGGCTTTAAGTATTTTTTTTTTTTGTCTTCAGACTCGCATCTACTCAATGCCATTTGCATTTTTTTTCCCCTCTCAGTCTAAAGACGTTTTGTGATTACTGCTTGTGTTTTACGGGGAGAGAGAGTTTAACACCTGTGTTGCTCCGTCATCTTAACCTTGAATATAAGAAGTACGATATCTTTACTCTGATGTGTTTATACACACTCACACACACACACACACACACACACACACATACACAGAAAACTCAGCTCAGAGGGAAGAATGAACACCTGGGTTGAGTGTGGGCCGACTGCCGTGCCTAGGATTTGAAACAATACGTACTCGACCCCAAATAAGTTTGTGTTGACTGTGGTCAGTGCGCGTGTTTCTTTGTGTGTGTATTTTCCTTTATGTTATTGCCAATTTGTACTGTACGGGGAGCAAGTTTTACATTCGTGTGTGTGTGCGCGCGTGTGCGTGTGTGTATGTACATACTGCGTTTGATATGTGATAACTCGTGCACATCTGTCCCTTGCAGGAATGAGTCAGAAGCGTGTATTTCGCGTGAGGACGTGTGAGATAATGCACGCACCCCATGTCTTTTTGTCTCCAACCAAAAATTTGGTTCGAGTTAGAGTTATTTGTATAGATACAGACGTCCCTTACCTTCTTAAGAACCAACCTCCTCCGTGTGGTCCATCCTGCGTGTGGGAATCTTCGTACGATGATCCCTCACTCATTCCACATGCCTAAAGTAGCGCAAGAAAAATATCACAGCAAGTCTAGGACATACATGTATAATCGAAGTAACAAATTGTGTATTTGTTGGTGAATGGCAACGGTAGAAATGAGAAGACACTCACGAAGGCGCATAAGCACACCAACCAGCGTTCTTGATGACTCATGAATCTTAGCGTGTTGGACGTGAAACGTGCCAGACGTACGTAGGTTGGATATGATTCGCAAATGAGATCCGACGCAAGATAGAAGATGGGGGCAAAAACTCGCAACCCTGCTGGCGAACTCTCAACACTAATTGCTTTTAGAAAATATTTTTATAGGAAAAAAAAAGCAGAAGGCTCTTTGCTCCACTAGTCCTGAAGACTGTTCAAGGATCCGGTGCCTGAGCAAGGCGTCAAAGACAGTGTGGACGAGAGGGATGTACGTTTTCATTGACTACACTCTGTATTTCCTATCTTGCTTGAGGAGAGAGATTGGAAGAGGAGACAGAGAGAGGAGGGAGGGTAAACGGAAAGATAGAAAGAGGGTAAAGGAAAAGATAGAAAGCAATAGGGAAGCGTTTCATGGAAGAAAATTGAAAAGGAAAGAGGAGACCTTGAGTTGGGAAAATCATGAGCTCAGGTAGGAGGGAAAAATAAGAGGGGAAAAGGGATATGAGGCAAAAAAGGACACCAGTTGGTGGAGAGCGATCAGATATGAAGAAGGAAACCAGGGAGGGAGAAAGAGGTGAGAGAAAGTACAGTGAACTGGCACTTTACCGAAGGGCTCTAATGACTAATGCCGATAATGGCCGATGGTAATGCTTTCCAGGATGCAGCCTCTCTGCCTGTTTTGGTCTTGCTGATAAGATCTGATTGTTGTGCTGATAAGAAGTGCTGACGGACGGGGGGAGAGGGGGGGGAGTAGAAGTGTGGTCCTAGTAATGCTGACAAGGTTTGCTCGCTCTTCTGTCTCAGAGGGTGC
>JAYMFT010370802.1:7500-19423 GCA_038088735.1 Panulirus argus
AACTCAGAGCAACGGGACGGTACTTAGAATGGATGAGATGATTACCCTTGTTTGAGATTGGCTTTACCGATGTACGTTTTCAAGATGCAGATAAAACATGCACAAAAAGAAGCAAATTCGTGATCATATATCATAACCTGTACCGGTGCAGAAATGAAAGGCAGTTACTGATGTTTCCTGACATACACAAGAAATGCAAACATACAAAGACAACTCACTCGAACTCCCTCACATAAAATAATACACACACAAAAGTGGTCTGTTATGACATTTCAATTTACAAAACTCAGTGGATAATATCCGTGAACATATCTTAGTTCCTAAGTGATATCTAAAGCCCTCT
Organism: Panulirus argus; assembly: GCA_038088735.1. Classification (NCBI taxonomy): domain Eukaryota; kingdom Metazoa; phylum Arthropoda; class Malacostraca; order Decapoda; family Palinuridae; genus Panulirus; species Panulirus argus. Next base: position 7,844 of record JAYMFT010370802.1, read on the forward strand.
TTATCATCCAAGGTGAGGAAAGGTTAAACTTAATGTTAGACTGAGGAAGGAGCGAAGAAAATCTGGCCGCGCTGCAGACGGATATGTACAATTTTTCACAATATTCACAATGCTGCTAACAGCCTTGATATCATAACGGACTGCAATTCATGGTTTCTGTTTTCCACTTCTTTCAAGCAATCCGAAGTGGAAAAGTAATGTTAACGTCGACCAAATGTTTTCGAATCATTTCCCCATTGCCGAAGTTTGTCTTCTCTTTATTCCTGTCCTGTTATATATGCTTAGGTTACTCTCATCGTCATTATTTTCATTATTCACTCTGCAAGAAAAACACGGTGTAATAAAGCGTTTTCATTTCCTTTATATAGTTCATCTCGATCATGCCTCCACGTCCACTGCGGTTGCCTTGGATATTTACTTCTAGAAAATGAGTAAAATCAGTCGTTCTTAGTCACTCACAATCTTCAGTGGAACCAGTATGAAGGAGTGGCGCCCGCCGGAGCTGTCTGTCTCTCCCTCCCTCGCTTGCTCATGACACTTGTCTCAAAGGAGATCGAACTCGTTTTTGTTTGGTTTCTGTGCAAGGCGGCATTATGGTGGTCGTATATCAAGAAGACACGGTTCTACTGGAGGTTGGGATGGACTTCTGTCGCACACGCTTCGTTATTTTAAGAGTGTTAACCTTCATTTCAGTTAGTGTAAGGATGATTTTTGAGAAAATAAGTAGTGTTACTTGAGACCCGTCGAAGTTATTCATTTCTGGTATATGCGAAGCATGCTTCTAACTGTGGACAAAATTTAAAGAGAGAGCTCCCGGCCGAGTGGGATTTACTCCGACAGTTATTGACTCAATTAAGAAAACACTGAAAGGATCACAGGGTGAATTGAAACCTGAGGTATCTCCTGAATCACCTAATCTAGATTAGAATCTCTGCAGTTTTGCACACAGAACTCTAAGACAGCATACCGACCACCCCAATAAACTTCTGAGTCAGAGAACCTGAAAATGCATCAACAGCAAGACACTCAGAGAAAAACCGCCTAGGCATAAATCTACAAAACTTCCAGGATCCCAGAGTTTATCTTAAATATCCATTACAGTTTGGGATTATTTTGCAAGTACTGCCATGATTTCGAGATTTCAAGGTCCACTTAACTAACGAATTAAACCTAGGAGCAATTCAGAGAGAGAGAGAGAGCAACGATGGTGATAAATGAGAGTTAGTTTACCAACCAGGCCAGTCCTCTGTGCAAGGCAGAGAGTCACATAAAGGACACTCATAATCTGTTGAATCCTAGTCAACAAATTCTGCATCCCCATTTTTTTCCGGATTCAAGTTTCTTTGGCCTAAAAACATTTTGCATGTCGCCAGGGAGGGCATAAAACGTGAAATGCCTTCATATCACTGACCGATGATGTGATGTATGTAGCAGATTTTGGGAAACGACCCGTTACGTTAGGATCATGTGACCTGCAAGAGAAAATGTACCAACTCGGAAACATTGAGGTTCCTCAAGAGCATTCAGTGAAATAGATGTAAAACAGGACGTCATATGTTACGATAACTGACATGAGCAGCTGACGAACGATAGAGCATTTGCTCACACGGGGCTGTACTCTGGACAGAATGTTTACGAGCTGGTTGACGTTTATAGTGCTGACGACGACTTGAGGAGCGACAAGAACGCGGAAGTTCGTACGTCTGGATGCGGACAAAGAACATTCTTACGGCTGCATAACTGTTCTACAGACGATGTAGATTATTAATTTTCTTTAGTGTTCAATACCAGAAATGTGTTAGCCTAACATTACGTTGATTATCACAGTATCTTTAAAAGTTTGTGTTGGGTAAATGCCCTTATAAATCGGACAAAGAACCAGGTAATTCATTCTCCATATGCTGTGGTTGTGAATCAAGGGCAAAGTTTTCACAGATCATACCGGGGAAAAATTATGAATTTTACATGGGCCTCGAACACGCACCCTGCGGATTTCGAGGAAATAGAATATTGGTGTAATGGTCATATTTTTCAGCTTTCTTATCGAGCATAGCTATGGAGGGTACTCGAGTCTTTACTCAGGAAAATCTTTCAGAAAATTTTAATGATATGATGTTGTCAGAGTGATGCTATTTCTAATGTATTGCACAGTAAGTGCAAGTGCGTCTCGAACAGCAGAGGCTTTAAGATCGCCTTCGAGCAACGTTGTCGTGGGTTCTTCAGCCATATAGGCTCTCAACAAAATGAGTAGCTCATTCATTCCACGAGGAGATGGTGGTGATGAGCCAAGCCATCTACACATCTCACTCCTGCTTTACAGCGTCGTAAACTGAACGTCGAGTTTCAGATGAGAAGCTCCGTGTCTGCAGCCTGGATCTCTGGTTGTAGATCCAAGAACCTTTAATGTGAGTTAAGATGTAACTGAAAAGCTTCGTCTGTTTGTTCTCGTGTCCAGTCCTTGAGCATTTCCATATCTTGATCTCATCTCCGCTTTCCTTGTTGCTTGAATTGGCTCTACGTCATTTTCCAGTAACCTCATCTACTGCTTAACGTCCCTCCTCCGTTATTTATCCCGTTCCATAGCTTTGTTGAAGAGTCTCTCACCCACACCATTTCTTTCTTGCACTTTAGATATATTTTCACTATCGTTTCTTTCGTTTGCCCTCTTCCTATCTTATTATCTTTGCTGGTTTAATCTTACTCTGTTCTTTCATAATCTACCCCGCACTCCATTTTATAAGATTTTTTTCCCTTTTTTTGCGCTGCAGCCCTGCTTATCAACTAGACCTGCTGTTCCCTTCTCCGTCGTCTCTCTACTGTCACGCTTCACAACACTCCAAGGTGGGAACAGGTGTTACTTCAGGCTAGGAGCTGGGGGCAAAGGGGAACGAGTATCACCCAACCATCGACGAAAGAACCCAGCTCGTCTGGTTACCTCCTCTTCTTTCACACGTGGATATAATCCTCTGACTTCAAGATTTTCTCGTAAAAAGATGAGCAGTTCCGAACCTTGTTTGTATTCGTCTTCTGTAGTCCCTATATTCAATCATAGATGCAGGCATTTCTACTGTTTCGTCCATTCGATACATTCCATCACTAATTTTCACTTTCAGCCTGATATCTATTCCCTTCTAATGTCTCCATCATCGTCAGACACTCGGTGAAATAACACCAGATAACCCCAGGGAGTGTCTCTTTTGACCGACCGTTGTCCTGCAGATGCACAAACAGCAATGGGAACAGCTTCCAACAGTAAACATTTAACAAGCCCAGCCCACAAGTGTAGAGTACTGGCTCCCGACCGTAGCTTTACGATTACAGCCAGCCAACTGAACTACAGTTTCCACTTAACGGGTAACGATATTTCCCTACGAATATCAATCAAACTGAGGTACATCCAATTAAATCTCAGTATTGAATTTCTTAAAATGACTTGTATCTATAATTGGAATTTGGACTATTGTCTGTGACAGGGTGGAGATTGCTGACGGGGAGAGGGAGGTTGGGAGGGAGGGAGGATATTGTAGACAGCCGGTGATGGATCACCCGCCACGCCTTCGCTACCTACTCGACCACCATTGTCTGTGGGAGTAGGCGTTTCTCATATATACAATTTGGCAAGTGTGTATCGTATACACAAACACTGCTGAAAAGAAATCATTGCCTTGTGATGCAATGCCAAGATATAGTGAAAAAAAAAGGTGAAAACTTGAGTGCAAATTCGTACCTAAAAAGTGAAAGAAAATAATTGAAAAGCAGTACAGAGGGGTTCACAGCAACAACGACTCCCCTATAACCTGGTGTTTGATGCTCCTTACAGAGCTAAAGCATATCCACATAACATAAGAATGAAGTCACGCAAGTCTCAGGTCCCTTTTAATCAAGTTAAACTTTACTTTCATCAGTGCTCATTTAGCCATCACCATAAGAATGGTGACTTGTCATTAGGGTCATGACTGTTGATAATGAAATTCTTGACTATTCCCTGATTTACTCGCATTGCACGATTATCATGCGGGTAAGAGTCACAAAAATAGGATATATGAATACGTTTTCCAAAAATCCTAGGTTAAGAATTTAACCGTCGTGCTATTTTCTAAACAAAACACTTTTCTTTTGTTAAGGAACCGTTAAATATTAAGAATATTAGTCTTTACATCATGGCTACTTTTGAGGTACCTAGAATATTTACTTTGTAATCTTTAAAAAGAGAAAAAACTGAGACCATACATAGCTATACGTCATCCCCAACGCTCGTGCACAAGGTTTCATTAAAGGCTGCCTCAGAAGTATGAATGAAGACTGCAACTAAGGACGTAGTGCTTTCCTTTAATGGTAGACTTATACAAAGACTAATGGTTTAGCTATGGGCAGTCCACTTGGGCCTCCTTTAGCAAATATACCAACGTGTCATTATGAACATAAGTGGTCTCTTGATTCGTCCTCTTGGTTTTAAGCCTTCATCATGTTACAGGTATGTTGATGACACATATCAGCCATTCAAATATAGGCATCATTTTCCGTTGTTCCAAGATATTTTAACTTCAAAACACCTTAATAGCCCATCTATATTACTTTAACAAATTTCCCTTGCTAGATACTGGTCTTTGCAGAGAAAATAGCATCAGTTTACAGGAAAGAAACACGCACAGGCTTTACCATTAAGATTGAATCTTGCCCTTCATTAAGAATCAGAGATAATTGGATATCGACAAACACAAATGCACATACACGGGGTTAAATTTGAGTTTGTCGAGAGTGTCGCAAAGATGCATTTGCAGAAGGAGAAGTGAAGATAAGTTTGTTGTGGGTTTACTGAAAATGCGTTTGTCGAGGGTGAAGTCGACATGTAAATGTAGGTGTACTGAAGAAGCTTTTTTAAGAGAGCAGAATGAAGCCTATATTCAGGGTGAAAATACGAATGTCGAGGGAGTATCGAAGGTCTTTTTCGACGAGGGTGAATTGGAAAAGCGTTTGTCGAGGGGCGAAGTTAACGCACGTGAGTTAGAGTGAGAGGAAGATTCATTTGTATACAGTGTAGATGCGTTTCTCAAGGGTCAAGTGAAGATCGTTTGTTGAGGGTGAAGTCACCCTGCGTTTTCCCTGGTTTATCGAAAGATTCTTTTGTTAAGGATACATTTGTCGAGCGTTTTGTGAAGGTGCCTTCCACCTCATTATCTCGTTTTCTTTCTCTCCAGCCAAGTACGTTCTTTTGCCAGTTTCACCGAAACCAATCAGCCCTCTACCCTTAATGTTTTTTCCGATCGAAAGTTTCTCTTAATGCTCAGGTCAGGCAAGAGAAATCAGATCGTATCATAGCAGAAAAGTCAGATCGTATCACAGGAGAAAAACTCATAAATGTGTTTCTTCAGTAAGATCCACAAGGCTGATGGTCCGTAACGCTGAAGCCAGAAGTGTTCAGTGATCTGAGTCAATAAATGGCTTTCATATCTTGCTTTTGTGAAGATCGTAATGAAAATAAAAAAAAAAAGTCGACGAAATGAATTTCAAATTCCTGATTTCTGAAGTGATAAGGAATTCCACTTGTAGTGTCGGCTGTGGAGGAGAGAGAGAGATCCTAGCAACTCGCCTTTTAAGTGACCCAACATCTACATATATTATCTTTAGCACTCGTTATGAAGAGTTATGTTAGCGTTTTATTCGGTTCTTTTCAAACGAAGGTAAATAAGAATGATATAGTGCCACTGTAAAAGCCATTGCGATTAACTTTTCAGCCTAAGCTTATATTTGTTTTCAAGTGTATTTTTCGTTCTGTCCTTTTCCCGTTTTTAGTTTGTTTTGCTTTGTTTGTTTCCAAATTTATCATCTTAACTACCGAGATAGAGTTTCAGTTCAGACTTCATTTTCTTTGCTCACTAAAGAAGTTAATTCAGATTTTTTCATGAGGAATCATAACCCAGTTTTCAGCTCATAATTCATAGATAACAGTCTGAAGTAGCCTGACTTAATATACAGGAAAACTTCGAGGTCTCCCGTCGCATGTTTCACATAATAACTGGTTTATGTTGTAGAATCTGTAATATTCATGTACACCGTACTATCTGAATGACCGTACAGTATGTTTTCCTGCTCATAGATCGTGTGACTCAGACACTCCCGTCTCAATAACTACAGTCCTTTGTCCTCCTCTTGTATATCCTACAATTCAGAAGTTATCGTCTAAGCTGGGTACTTAACACAAACCAGACATTCTCTTGCGACTCGGGAGTTATCATCCGAAAACCTGTACGATACTTTGTTCAAACTATGTGGCACCACCTTAAGAATAAGAGAACGATACTTTTTTCAGAGTATATGTACCGTAAGAATCAGAGGCGAGACCTTCTGTCCACCAGAATCAAACTTTTTTTCATACCATGTGCCCCTTATGATTCAGGGAACGATACTTTGTTCAAGTTATGTTTTCAACTATGATTCGGAAGTCGCTCCCTCATTTTGTCCCACCCGTGCGCGATATATTGTGTTACCCACATATTGTGTGCGACCCAGAGGCAACTTTTACCCACATATTGTGTGCGACCCAGAGGCAACTTCTCCCCTGATCTACACAACCGGGATCCAGATTCTGAGGTAGTTAACCTCTACAGGCTCTAATGGCTGGGAAATAATCTCGGGTCAAAGACCGTTCATTCGCTTCTCTGTGCTAATTACACCTCAGTCTATCCTTCCATATATACTCGACCGTCACAGTCGTGCAGCATACAAAGAGATATACGCCTCGCAATGCAGAAGTATATGAATTACAAAATCTGTGACTGTGCATCAGTTTTTTTTTCACTCACCCGGTCAATCCTGGCCGAAAGCTAGGTGTAAACGACTACCAGCAAGAGCCTCACACCGGGAAAAAAAACCGACCTAGTTGGAAAATAGAAAACAGAAAGTAGTAAGATTCCTCAGTCGTCATAGTTGTCGTCCGATGATAAACTGAAGTCGTCAGTTTGGCCATTTATGATGACCCATATTTTTCTTTTCCTTTTTTTCCTGTTGGACGCTGTTGAGGAGCCTATTATATTTGATTGCACCGGTGTGCTTGATTCCTAACGCTTGTAATCACTACCGCAATAAGAACAGCTAACGAGGAGAGATGGGTAGATCGCTGTTCCGCTAATTGCCCAGCTTTAGTAATGATGAATCATTTGCCATATACGTCCCAGGGACCAGCGATCAGGCCGTGATGAACGATGATGGATCTAAACGGGCGAGAGTCTCGGGACGACCTGGGACCTGGTTCGATCCCAATTTGATAAAGAATTGTGGCTCACGACAACTGCTGAATAAACTCGGGTTCTTAGGAACAGGCTTCTAGCAAGCACACACTGACCAGTTGTAAAGCTTTTAGGGTTGCCTCTCTCTCTCTCTCTCTCTCTCTCTCTCTCTCTCTCTCTCTCTTTTTACGGGCAAGACCTTTACCCTCCATCTGGCACATCACACTGATGACCGCTCATCACTCACCGCACAGACAGGCCTGACGACCGGAACCGGTGATGACCCACTAATATAACCGGGAAGGGAGGGGTTTGGGGGGGGGGGAGGAAGAATGCAGTCTTTTTACCTCCTAGGCTTCGCCTGCTACACTGAACTTTCTTTGCGAGTATTTACGCCACGCGCGAGACTCGTTAGGAACCGATCCAGTCGTGAGTAAGAAAGTGACTCTACCGTTGTCGTTTCAGGGAGGTTACAGAACAGCTCAGTCTCGTTCGTTTTTGTATTGCGATTCTATTGGACACGGGTCCTGCAAGGCGAGCATTGTAAATGGAAAGAGCGAAGGCTAATTGCATACTTCCCTAATGCTCCAGGTGCCTGGGCAGATCACGTTCGTGTCATATTTGTGCTCCGGGTATTGATTTCAATCCTAAATTAGTCATATTTTTTTTGGTGTATCAGGGTAATATCTCCATCTCAGAGAACAGGTTGACCCTAGTTCAGATTAAAAAAAAAAAAAGATCAGCAGAAGGTATATGCCTGTGAATATTTGATCCAATCCTTGATGATGAAAATGGTTTTAATGTTACATAGATTGATGAATTGCTTATATTTTCTGACTATTATATCTATTCAGTGGTGTTAAAAAAAAAAACTAACCCACTTGTTTTCCTGACCTAACTCTGAAACCAGTTTTTCTGCACTACCTTCTGACCTAACTCCTAACCCAAATGTTCTTTTGAATTAAGTTTTAACCCACCTTCTTCTTATCTAACTCCTAACCCAGTTGTTCTCTTCGAACAAACTTCTAACCAGCTGTTGTACTAACTTGACTCCTGACCCAGTTGTTGTTCTGAGCTACCTTCTAACCCAGCTGTTCTACTGGCTTGACTCCTAACGCAGTTTTCATTTGAATCCACTTCTAACTTAGATGTTATCATGACTTAACTCCTAACTCGCCATTTCTGACAACCTCTAGCCTAGCTGTTCTTCTAACGACGGTGTATTTGCAGTTGAATGCCTTACTAATCTGGCATATCTCCAAGCTTTCCAAAACTCCTCTTCGATGTTGTTAGCACGGCAGTGCATCCCCCTCGCTGCGTTTCTTAACCATGTTTCCCTAGTCTCTCGCACTACTCGTATACTCTTCTTCACACAGCCTTCACTAAACTGGGTTCACTATGTTCTTCTTCGCTACACCCTCATCTTCATAATACGCCTGTCTTCACTGAGCTAGGTTCCCTGTATTATTCTTCACTATAGCCTCACCTACTCATGTCGTTATCTTCACTAAACCGGCGGAAAGCTGGCGTTAAACGTTTTCCTCAGACAGACACACAACGCTGTTAGTTGATATATAGCTTTTCATCCTCATTGCTGTTCTTTAAGTGAGCTCATTGCATATTTTCTCTTCCAAAATAGTCATAATAATCATTCTTTTTTTCTATTTTCTATGTAATTTCTTGCGTAATTTTAATTGTCTAATCAATCATAGAATCAAAGACCGCCCTTAGGGTCTGGATATATGGTTCGATTCGAAGTCCTAAAAGGCAAGACGCTGTTCTTTAGCTATAAATGTTTTTAGGATATCTTTTAGTCATATGTCCAATAACTCAAACATGTGTACTAATTAACGATTATCGTTTTTACTCCACAAAATCGGCAAATGATAAAGCTAATCTTTTAATTTTCTTAACTTTGTACTATGCAGAATTTTGTATATTACAGTTTGACAATAAACTGCTCTAGTAATGGGTTGAAAAACAGATCAGTGTATCAAAAAAAGAAAAACGGATAAATCTATAGATGATGATGATGAAGACCGTATTTTGATGAATTTAGAATATCCTCCGTGGCTCTACAGTGCAAAATATTGATCTTCAGATAATACTGTTTTACGAAAAGGAGACATGACATTAAGGACAGGCCGAGCATAACGTAAATTCTTAGAACAAAGACTTTAAACCAGCAACAACTCTGAGAAGTCCTTGAACATTGATTGGAAAATACAGACTGATGCTTTTAAATGTGTAATATAAAAGACTTGTTAATTAACAAAAGAAATGCTTCTGTGGTATTCACTGGGCAACATCAAGAACTCGTCACACCATCACTTTAAGCATGGAAATGATAGTGTTATGCTAGTAATACGAAGAATGCGTTAATCACCTATAAAAAAAAAGTAGCTGGTGGTGTTCATTAAGGACATTCAGGGACTTAGTAATTAGTCATGAAAAAGAGGACCGTGCAAGTGCTTAATTAATCTCTCCACTCTGCAGAAATTTCCGCTAATCTGCATTAATCCTCACCATCCTTTTAATGTCTCTCACTATCGTAAACTAGCCTTCACCATCCCTCAGTAGCAATGCCAGTCCTACTCTGACCTGAAAGATGATCCGTGGTAGGAGGCATCATCAGCAGCTAACAACTGGTTGTGGGCGTCCCGAGGATGCCTTCAGCCTCTCCGTTCGTTACTCATCAAATCAGAACACAAAAAGCCAATTCTGTAGATAACTGACGACTCCACCAGTAATCTCTCGGGCAAAATATATGAGTTTGTCTACCAGTAGATTTCACTATTGCCACATTCATTTGTTTTACTATCTTTCTTCTCTGGCTCTAGGCTGAGTACCTTATCCATTAACTCCGCTTCATAATTGCACATTGACTTCCTTTGCCAACAACTCTGGACCTGTGGATTGAAAGCGACTTCCGGCGCTTGTGCATGATCGTGTCACACTATTTCCGCCAACTGCTCGATGGATGCTAGTGTTTGAGATCTTCTTGAGGTAGATCGGCGTGATAACCATAGCTCAAAATCCTCTATCACAACTTTACGTGATCACCGCAGTAACAGAAACAGGAATGGTATTAACAGCATCACCCACCACGCCCACATGTGTGGATGAATCACTAATATTCCCGTTGAGGGAGGCGGGCTCATCAAGCAGCCAATGGAAATCTTGCTGATCTGCGTTTGTCAGTAACGCTAACCATTACCAGTGGCTACTGCAGGAGCCTACTTCCATCAACGTGGATATTGGTGATTCATCTGCTACAATTAATGTTATTGCTGATGCTATTGTTCCTCATGCTAATGCTACTTATGATACTTCTTTCTCTGTTATGCCGTCGGTAATGCATTTGTTGACGATTGTGATGGTGATAATGCAACTAGTGATTCTTGTCATGAAGCTCCTCATAATGACTTTACTACTGTTGATGAGTCCTCTGTTGCTCTTGCAGATACTCCCTAATGATGCTGTTTCGTCTGCTCCTAGTTATCTTTCTCTTTTTTTTTTTTCTGCGTGTGCTGGAATAAGGAGGCAAAAACAAAAGTAGGATAATTTCGTGTTCTCCGAAGCATGCGCGGACCCTGAAGTAAGGAAGATTCAGATGTTGACCATTTGATGATCTCAGGATCATACCCGAAGGTCGGTTAATGAGCGCCTGATGAGACGTGGGCGCTGCAAGAAGATAATTGAACTATGAACAATAGTCCCATTGAGCAAGTGTGAAAGTACTGATTACTCGGGGCACTAGTGGTTGGTGCGGTTGAAGACTCGAATTATAGTCATTTTCGACTGACTTTACCTCTGCTTCTTACACTGCTTGGAAACGCAAAAAGAAAACGACCCAGCTGGTGAGGACGATAGAGAAACTTGTTTCATTGTTACCGCCACAGACCTTTCAGTTTAAAGACTAAAATATATTTGTGCGAATCAAAATTTTCATCAAGAGAAGAGTATAAGTGGTGTCATTAAGCTCCTTCTTGGAATTTCACAGTCCACAAGAATGCTATTCGTCTGTATTTGCACAGCTTCTGGCATAATTTGGAATGCCAATTTACAGAATATCATTAAAAGAATGCAAATCTGAAATCAAGAATTGATTAGACTTATCGAAGCATGCCAGATCGTAAACTCTATATGTACAACAGAAGTTCAGTTTACCAATGGCGTCTTAGCTATGTCTCTTCCATGCATATCAACTGACTGTTCTACGTCTTTTATCTCATCCTCGTACCTCCCCAGACGATGTGATCATTACACGAAAGTGCACTTGGGAACTTACCGTTGTTCATTTTCCTCGTGGTTACATGCTTATACTAGATCACGTGCACCACCGTGACCTCAT
>JAYMFT010370813.1:0-21657 GCA_038088735.1 Panulirus argus
TATATATATATATATATATATATTGTAAGAAAAGTTCTTTATAGATACCGAACGTATATAAACGTACACACTTTGGTTATCTCTCATTATCACTGTGTGTGACCTCTGACGGACATACAGACAGGTTGACGAGGTCTGTGGGTGGGTAAGTATGAGCATGTGGCACAGTCATGGTCTGTGTAACGAACTAAGAACGAGGAAGACGAGGAATGATCAACCACTACCATCATATTCAAGTTGTTTGTACTTAACACAGACTTGCCCTTACACTGCGACATCTTAATCAACATACACTACCACGAACAGCACACAGTATATCTACTTTATCTGAGGCGCACACACCCGGCGGACGACCACACACACACACAAAGAAAAAAAATGATATTTGGCAATGCTTTAATCATGAAATTAATTTTCAAGGTTACAGAAATGTTCACCATCCCCCAATCTTATTGGAGATGAGCGGAATCGAGGTGCGTTACACAAGGTGCGTGAAGTGTGTCAGAGGAGGAAGAGGAGGACGAGGAGGAGGAGGAAGGTGACGGCGGTGGTGACGGTGATGGAGAAGCCGTCAGGTGGTCGGCCCCAAACACCTGCTCCTTCCCACAGCTCCTCTAACACGGCCAGCAACACTCCTCCGCACGACGCCCACAATACGAGAAGTAATTACGACAAATATTAAGTCTGGAAGTTGCCACGGAGGATCATCTGGGGCTGAGTACAGGGGCCGGGTACACTGCTGCTGCAGCATGTGCGAGCTGGCTGGCCAGTCATGTCGCCTCCGGGTTCCCTGCCTCGAGTTTCAGCGAGAGCCACACCTGACACGCCCTAGGCACCACTGGGAAATGGGTCAGAGCGCAGTCTGGTGTGGAAAGGGAATTCCATGTGACACTTTTCACGACCCATGAAGTACTTACTGCTGTGGGGCCGACGGTACGACCGAAGCCTGAGCACGACGGCACAACCCAAGCCTGAGGCACGACGGTGCGACCCAAGATTGAGCTAGACGGTACGACGAACCCTAAGCACGACGGTACGACGCTCGGATGCGATGGCGCGGCCCGACATTTGACCAACTCAGACCATCATATCCCAGGGCCGTAGCGTCGTACTCGAGGGTCGTACCGTCATGTGATGAGGGTGTGTGTCAGCAGACCCTGTGAACTCTCCACATACCTCAGCCATGACGTGAATCTACCGGAGAATAAAGCCAAACCTGCGGAGAGACTGGTGGTCATCCGGAGTCAGCGAACCATGGGATCGTCGACGAGAGCACCTGCCTGACGGCGCACCCGCGCCCAGCCACTGACAATCTGGACGAGGTCATTAACCCCAGTAGGAAGTGACGAAAGCATTCCGAGTCATACTGCATGATGGAAGCCAGCGCTGGCGGACACGAGATTCAAGCGCCGGTCGGTCGTCGTATGACCAACTGTGGATAATAGGAGAGAAATTTCCCTCCCACCAGAAGCTGTACGCCTTCAGCCTCCTCCAACGTGTTTGGAGGGACCAAACCACTGTCTGCATTCTCTGGCCCGTTGTACCGTTCCGAGTGTGGGCGCTACTCTCCAGTCGCAGGAAGAGGTATGACTTTCGAAGACATATGAACATAAAAGTTTACACAAAAATATCGACGGGGCGTTTGAAGTCTTGCCCCCGAATCAATCCATTATGCAGCGCACTCCAGGAAGTGAGGGGAGGTCTGGCGGCAGCCTCGTCAAACTTCGCTCTCTTGGCCAGCCACTGTGAAAACTCGGGCAAAAACTAACCAAAGTCAGGAGACTAATCTGTTTTATATTTCATCATTTCGCTGCAGACAATAACTCTTATCGTAACGTGACGTATGACCAGTCACTACCAAAACATATCGCAATTCCGCTGACCACCAGACTATACAATGTGCTGTAAACATGTGGTCAACATCTGAACCAATGATGGAGATATTACACAAAACGACAATCCCATAAAAAAAAAAAACTGACCAAAAACAGCAAAACATGATCAACCACTTGATAATTCTTGCCAGATTCACGGCATTTTTCCACCCAACCTGAAAATGAGACAGGATAACTGGCTAGATTCTGTATCTGGTGCAGAAACACAATGGCAATTACTGCCGGTGTCACGTGTTGCATGACACTAAGCTCTAGACGGCCCAGTTCTCGTCCTTGACACCGTTGGGTTGAACCCAATCCCGGCAGGAACACGACAATGCTGAATGTTGAACGCCGCTGAGCGTCAGGGCAGCGTCCTTCTCTGTGGCTGGGCGAGTGACATGTTCTAAAGACAATCCAGTTGTTCCTCAATATGCCAGCAGGCAATTTAGGTGGCTGGCTACATGGGAGCACCTCTGCTGCTGCCACCAAGGTGTCAGGATCCTTCAGGGTCGGGCCAGAGGAACCTCAGTCTTACCTATGACTGTTTCGTCCAGCTCCTGCCTCCCCTCTTCCCCGATCCCCTCTCATACACCACCATCCACATGACACGGCGCGTCCACCCAAAGGTCTTCCCCCTCACACCCAGTCCATCTACAACACATTCATCAACCTTTCCACCCTGGTAGATATTACGGGATGGAAACCCTATCAGTTTAAGAAACGGTGGATCAGAGCACTGGGGATAGTCCTATCTACCCAAGGAGCTGTGTCACTGCCTACTGGTAATCCACAGGAAACTCCTGGCCTCGACACGTGCAGAGCAATGAGGCACGGTCACTAACGATGCTCAGGTGAGTAAGCCAGGGATCAGGCTTGGGTAGCGAGTTCCGGAACAAAAAAGGATGTTATATCATGAAGCAGTAGATCCTCAGTGGGCTGGATCTCCTCGTCAGACCACCAGTAACACTTAAGAGACACCATATGACGGTGTTTCTCAGCTAAAGTATCGATGAATAGACCTTGACCTTACCTGAAATATGAAATTACAGACCCACGCCAGCCCAAGATGAGCTCAGCCAAGCTGTAGGGGTTATGTGGGCCTGCGGGCTGCGGTTTTCAACACCCTGGTCGACCAACGATCCACCCCAACAGCCTTGACCCAACACCTGGGCTGCAGGGGCACATGATCTTATCAGGTATCCGTCAGGAGGAATCTTACTGACTCCTCGCTTCTTCTTATGGTGGTATTAGCATGAGTTACGACAGTGAGCTTTACTGGCAATCAAATCAGTTTCACCGGGGCGACAGTACAGGTTTACAGCACGCCGACCCCGGTATACCACATCATTCCAATATAGAGAATTTCTTATCTGGTCTATCGATTTCTAGCGACTAACGCTAAGTTATCACCTCCCAAACACACACACACACACACACACACACACACAGAGCACTGGAAGAAGACGTGTGTGTGTGTGTGTGTGTGTGTGTGTGTGTGTGTGTGTGTGTAAAGATACAACAGTTCCAGCCGGGCATGGGTTACTGCCAATGACAGGCCGTTCTCGGGTTGTTATTAGTGACACAGGTCGAGTGTGAGTGACCGTGAGGATATGGACTCCTTGAGGCTGCACGTGTGGAACCACACGGCTGGCTGTCCCCACTGATGTCTTTCTTTATGCTTGTCACTTCCAACTGCGAGTGAAGGCCGTTGAGCACTACTCCAGGCTTGTGCGCCTTGGATGGGAGGTGATGTGCACGGTGGTTGGGGAACGTCTACGCCATCGTCTGTACTCTGAATGCATCTGGTACCATTCCTCTCACCAGCTACCTGGCAGTCGGTCACCCCTACAAGGTGTCTGGCAGGATATACAAAACTCCTTACATGCTGGTAGCCACAAGGAAAATGAAAGACGAAGATCCGAGCGCTTTTGTAATTATTCACATCTTCAGGGATAGAGAGGGTAATCCCTCTATCCCTGAAGATGTGAAGTGTCGAGAAAGCGCTCGGAACTTCGTGTTTCATTTTCCTTGTGGCTACCAGCATATTCCCGAATCACGTGTTCTTCTGTGAATTATCTGCATAATTCCTTATGAACGGACGTGCGTGCTGTGTCCCTCTCTCGGCATCATAATATCGGGGTCTACGTAATCAACCATCCCTTAAGTTAAAAAGTTATATTTAACAAAGAAAATAAATATCTTCACTCTGAATGTCATTCAATATTCGTATCAATGGATCTGTGGTGGGTCGGAACTTTCCAAAACAATATAAAAATTTCACAATGACGTCTCGTTTCTGGGAATCGTATACACTCGCTCTTACAGCCACACGAACACAGTCAAGAGTCTGTCGCCGTCCATTCATCAGGTGGCTGGAGACCCTCATCACACAGAGGACTGTTCACCGACTGACAACGGTTGTAATGTGACAACGGGTCAAGACTGACCACACCTCAGAGGTTCACAACGATGTCTCACATCCGACTCCGTTTTCTTATTTGGGCGACGTGCGAGGAGAGGGAACCGATGGGTTCATTCGATAAATGGCCGTAAAAACTATGCCATTTCAGGCAGCAACCACACTTGGTTACACGGTCGTATAATACACACACACACACACATAAATACAAACACACACACACACCTCACTTCAGAGGAACACTACACAGAATAAATATTAATTCATTTACCTACCGAGGCAACTATCAAGGACACAAAATACCGCAGCAAACTACGAATGAAAAGGATGACAAAATGATAACAATTTAACAAGAAGGCAATTCACGATTTCAACTGGTTGAACACGGCGGTGTGATAACTGTCAACGACGATACGACCACTGTGCAAGACGGTACGACCCCTGAGCATAGTGGTGCGACCCCCTGAGCACGGCGGCACGACCTTAGGTACGATGGCGTGACCTCTGTCCTGTCACCACAAGAGGATTACCAAGTATACAGTTAGCGGGACCTTCTACGACCGCACATTCCACATTCATGACATCGGCAGATGATAAAAGTAGTTTTTGAGAGCGCAATCAATTATTCTAACGAACTGCGCATCTGCTATAAAACACTTAAGCCTTTAATCGTACACACACACGCACGCTCACACACAGTATACTAAAGTTAAGAGTCGTATGACAAAAGAATGTTAAAGAGATGGAGCCCTACGCGCGCATGACTGCCTCTCGGCACCCGTACACACAAGTAATTACAAGCTGCTGCGTCACATGATTACTGAGTGGCCATCGGCAACTCAAGGGTGGGCCGTTTTGATAATCGCTTCTTTCCCTACACGTCGAAGCTCTGGAACTCTCTACCTTCTCATGACTTTCCCAATAACTATGAACTGGCACAATTTAAAAGACGGGTCTTTCACTTTCTCAAAAATTCGTATATACTTTCCCTTGTCTTTTCTTTCTTTCCGTTTCTTAATTCTATCTATATTTCAATTGGGGCCTGGTCTTGATGTGGACTTTTGCCCATGACTGAAGCCTTCAACATGAAAAAAAATGAAAAATACACGAACACAGACTCAAGCACTGAGGTGAGAGAAGGCATGACAGGGATAACAGAGCCTTTAGACTTTAAGATACAGTAAGCTCTGTTTTGGACAAGAGAGACTGGTGGAGTGTGTGTTCCTCGAACCCCAAGGGCATCTGGCACCGTACCACAAACTAAAGAAGCTGAATTTCCAGGGTCGAAACTTATGTTTATGGAAGGGACGAGAGGAAGCACGCCGGAGGAGCCTTTCTTATTGGTTGGGTGTCACCAGGGGCGAGCCGCACAGCTCAGTCTTCAAGTTACTGTTGTTCTTGGTCTATGTAAGTGAGTTAGCTGGGCTGGATTTACAAGTAAATGTTTGTTGGTGACGGTAAGTTTACGAGAGAGAGAATGAGTAGCAAAGTATTACGAGGACTGCACTAACTTACAAGAGTACTTGGATAAGTTCCAAACTTCGTCTGATACACAGCTGATGGAGGTTCAACCTGGGCAAAGGCAACGTAATTAAAATGGAACGCAGTGGCTGAGGGCCTCGATATGACTATATATTGGTAGGAGATGAGTTACACGACTGTGTGTGTGTGTGTGTGTGTGTGAGGAACTTGGGAGTCCACACTGTACTCAGCCCAACAGAAAACCACCTAAGAGGACTTGCGAAGGAGGCTAACTGTCTTCCAGGGCACATCAAAATTTCCCTCGTGGTCTTGGGGTTATTCAGATCACCTATTAACAACTTTCATCAAAGCTAGAATACGCTCCTCGTGTTTGGTTACCACACTTACAGAAACATAACAGAAAAGGTCCGGAAATAAGAGATCGAGTTACGGTGGGGAGGTTAGAGGTTACAAGTTGCCCACCAGGGAGAGGAGTTTCGACAATGTCAGCACCAAACATTTCTTTAAAATATGCAGAAAAAGAGCAATTTCATGGTATGACATAAAGCACATCTTGTTACAGCAGATGTGAAGTGTTTTTCTATGGCAACAAAACTGTGAAAATGAAACAAACTTTGGGATGAAGCTGTGAATGTTGAGAGAATAAACGCGTCTTCAGATCTGTATGACATGAATTTCTAAAGTTCATGAGACACGGCCCTAAGAGTGTAAAATGCCTTCTCCGTAATGTACAATTACGCAATGAAACACACATACACACACACACACGTACACATGTACACATTAGTTAACTAGTACCTCCCAGCTATGTAATGTCTCAACTGTCTATTTTCAATCGAATGGCTGCCTAAATTCAATAAACTGTTCTCTTTTATTATAATAATTCATAATTACACACACACATTGTTATGTGGGACCACTGCTTTTCTTGGTCTAAGTAAATGACTAGGCACATGTCAAGACTGGACGGGATTCGTATCTGCATGTGTTTGCGGATGATGCCGAGGTGTTGTGCGGGAGTAAAAAGTAATGAGGACAGCATTAACTTACAGAGGGACCTGGAGACAAACTTCGGAGATGTTCTGATATATATGGTTATGGAAGTTTACCCTTAGTAAGGGCAAAGTAAATAGTACGGAAGAGTGACACAAGGCGATGACACATTTACTCCCCGGCAGGAAATATGTTGCAGGCATTTGTGAGCGAGGACCTGGAGGGGTCAACACTACCTAACCTGTCCACAGCGCTTCACTACAGGATAATCGACACAAAGTGTCTGCTGGTATGTATTACGAACGCCTTTTCATTTAACGATACGGAAATGTTCTGCAAACCTTTCATATCTGGCCAAAATCAGAATCTGCTTCCCGAGGTTTGTCACCGCAGTGAAAGAATCATAAAGAACTAATGGAGAAGGTCCAGAGGAGGGCAACAAATATGGTACGAGAATTAAAAATCTGAGTTACAGTGAGAGGTAAGAGGTCATAAACTTAACCACTATGTAAGAGAGAAAAGAGAGAAGTCTAATGGGTGACATGTACACAACCTAAAAGTTACTAAACCTGTTTACTGATGCTGACGGCGAACAGTTATTCAAAGCGGCCAGGGCCAACAGCAAGAAAATAAGAAACCTCTTTCAGAAAGTTATTTAAAGTCGAACTTTTACACCACAAGAGTAGGGGACAGATGGAATAAACTGAGGAATGAAACTGTGGATGTGGACAGCATCCATTAGTTTAAAAAAGTCGAGTGAAAGTAACTGAGAAAGTCTAAGAGCTGGAGGTCCAGAAGCGCAGAACAAACGCACATCAGCTCTTGGCTTCCGACTGAGCGCTTCCCGTCATACATTACGGCTGCCTATCCAGACGTGTGCTCAGGGGAAGAGGTGGGGGGTTCCAGCCTGGTGGCCAGGGGGCCATTTGGGGGCAAAAACTGGAAAAAGACATGAAAGCACGTTCGGGAGGCGCTCCGTGTACAAACATATTACCAGGGGGTTTCTGGGGAAGTAGGACACCACCATTCCCCCCCTAACAGAAACCCAGATTCTGAGACACAGTTCACAAAAGGAGAAAAATAGACTGTTGTACTGTAAAGCGGTGCTGTGTGTGGGGCGGTAGTGGTGGTGACAGTGTGGTCACAAGTTATTAAGGCAGTGGTGGTGACTGTGTGTGTGTGTGTGTGTGTGTGTGTGTGTGTGTGTGTGTGTGTGTGTGTGTGTGTGTGTGTGTGGACTGATTTTTGTTGCAACTGCGGCTAATTTATTGTGCTCTTCTCCTACCCATCCTGTAGGCGGTAGCACAAGAGGATACAGAGTGCACAAATGGCCAAGGAGTGGGCCTCAGAGATGGTATAGGTACCACGTAGCTACACACACACACACATACACACGCTCATACACACACACACACACACACACAGATAGAGAGAGAGAGAGAGAGAGAGGGGGGGGGATGCTGGTGCCAAACCCCCGACCTTTGCCTGGGTGTGAGGCTTGCGGTCAGCCGAGTGTCGCAGAAGCAACTCTGACACGTTAAGTTCGGAAAAGTACTGTAAGTTTCATTAACAAAAGATCTTGAGATGTTAAAGGTAAGCTCTATTTAACAAAGGATTTTGGAATGTTAAAGCTAAGTTCCGTTTAATAAAGGATCTTGGAATGTTTAAGCTAAGTTCCATTTAACAAAGGATCTTGGAATGTTAAAGGTAAGCCCCATTTAACAAAGGATCTTGGAATGTTAAAGGTAAGCTCTATTTAACAAAGGATCTTGGAATGTTAAAGGTAAGCCCCATTTAACAAAGGATCTTGGAATGTTAAAGCTAAGTTCCATTTAACAAAGAATCTTGGAATGTTAAAGCTAAGTTCCATTTAACAAAGAATCTTGGAATGTTAAAGCTAAGTTCCATTTAACAAAGGATCTTGGAATGTTAAAGGTAAGCCCCATTTAACAAAGGATTTTGGGATGTTGAAGATAAGTTCCATTCAACAAAGGATCTTGGAATGTTAGAGCTAAGTTCCATTCAACAAAGGATCTTGAAATATTAAAATTAAGTTCCATTCAACAAAGGGTCTTGGAATGTTAAAGCTAAGTTCCATTCAACAAAGGATCTTGGAATGTTAAAGGTAAGTTCCATTTAACAAAGGATCTTGCGATGTTAAAGGTAAGTTCCATTTAACAAAGGATCTTGGAATGCTAAAGATAAGTTCCATTTAACAAAGGATCTTGGAAAGTTAAAGTTAAGTTCCATTCACCAAAGGATGTTGGAATGATAAACTTACGTTCCATTCAACAAAGGATCTTGGAATGTTAAAATTAAGTTCCATTCAACAAAGGATTTTGGAATGTTAAAGCTAAGTTCCATTCAACAAAGGATCTTGGAATGTTAAAGTTACGTACCATTCAAAAAGGATCTTGGAATGTTAAAGCTAAGTTCCATTCATCAAAGGGTCTTGGAATGTTAAAGGTAGGTTCCATTTAACAAAGGATCTTGGATGTTAAAGGTAAGTTCCATTTAACAAAGGATCTTGGAATGTTAAAGTTACGTTCCATTTAACAAAGGATTTTGGAATGTTAAAGCTAAGTTCCATTCAACAAAGGGTCTTAGAATGCTAAAGGTAAGTTCCATTTAACAAAGGATCTTGGAATGTTAAGGGTATTCTACAAAGGCTCTAGGAATGTCAAAAAAAAAGTTAGATTTAATACAGGATCTATGAATGTTAGAGGTTCGATAAATAAATATAGGACGGAAAGTTTTAAAACCCTTGATAATTTGAGGCGGGCAGTGCAAGTAAGGGTGACCTACATGTGGTAGGACGCTGAAGCGTTCATTAATATGCATCTGCACCTATATGTTAAGTTACACAATCTTACATCAAACACTGGCTGAGATATGAAAGTAAAACTTAACCTAGACGTGGCAACAGAGAACTGAATTTGGGTATAAAATTCAACGAAGGTGTGGGCGCGCACGAGGGTAGAAAAGCTCTTCCTCTCCGTGCGGACAAAGTAAACAGTACAGTAAATGCCGGAGTGGCTGGACCTAAACTACAAGAGAGGTGAGACAGGAATACGTCCAAGCGTTTTAAGGAAACCATCCACAGCAGGAGACTTGGGGTTCATGGACACGTAACTATTCCTATAAAAGGTCAGAGGCAGTGTGGAGGGCGGGAAAATAATCACGACCATTGCGTTATGGGCTGAGAACGGACACGGGCGACTACAGTACGGCAGCAAGAGACGACTCTTGGTATGTCATGGCAACTGAGATCTTCGATCCAAGAGCAAAACGTACGACCCTTACGCATGACGGTGTGTATGATGGTCTAATTTTTAGGTACTCTATTCAAGGATTTGAGTCATAGTTATCAAGGGATTAAGTCGTCCTACTTAAGCTTCAAGTCGTCGACTTCTCAAGGTGTTCGGCCATCGTAATTTAGGGTACTGCTGTCGTACTTTGAGTCTTAAGTCGTTGTGCTCGTGGTAAGCCACTGTACTCGAAGGGCATTGTCGTGCTGACGGTGTTAAGCCATAGTACGCAAAAGGTTAAATCGAAGTATTGAAGGTGTTCGGCCATCATACTCGAGAGGAAATCATCGTAAACAAGGGGTTAAGCCATCGTACTTAATGGGATAAGTCATCGTGCTCAAGAGGTTAATTCATGGTGTTAACACGCGGAGGGCGGTACAAACATGCCGAACGCTTGATCACTCTCCAGCCCCAGGCCTCACTGCTCACGGCGGGTCATTGATATCTCGAGTCTGGGAGTCGGACATGTACCCTTGACGCTGGGAAGCCTAACTCTACCCGTTAAGCCAGTTTCCGTTAAGCAAGATTCAGTTAGGCCAACTTCCGTTTAGCGAACTTCATCCCCCTTATGCCAGCCTCAGTTCCGGTGAACGAACTCAGCTCCTGGGCGGTAGTGTGTGTAACGTGAGCGAGACACACAAGAAACCAACATCGGTTCAGGAGAGATGTCTACAGAAACAGTCTGGATGAGTGCAGGTTACGCTGGTCTGCGCCGCCTTATTGAACAGCCTGATTGAACGAGGGAGCAACACGCCAGTTTCGTCCTCGACCCAGCTGTAAGGGAGAAAGGCCTATGAACCATCGTATGGTAAGGTAAGGCCCCAGACCCACTTGTGGGGGTAGAAGACCATCGTAAGATAAAGGTGAGGTAAAGCTGTGATTCTGGGTCTTACATCTGGCCTGACAAATGAAAACACTAACAATCTTCTAGCTTAGGCTGTGGATCAGTGAAAAGATTCAGGTTTAAAGAAAATCGATAAAATTTGGAAAATAAAATAAAAACTAGTAATGAGAAAAATATAGATTTGGGTAAAACTCCATTAAGACGTTGACGAAGAGATGTGGCCCTATCTTCAGACCCGGTTTGCGGTCGATGAGCAGTGTGAGATAGCTCCCTCTCACCGTGAATCCAACACGATTTAAGAGAAGCAAGTGGCTGGAAACAGAAGAAAGCAGAGATATGTGAAGTGGGTTGTATCACTGAACAGACGACCAATGACAGAGGTCATCTCACAACGAGGATAAAGATACTCGTATACCACAAAAATCCGTGACAGACCAACAAATCCCCCAAAGTCCGTGAACGGAAACAAGTTCGGAACACATCAGAACATACCGTGGCCACATCTACGAGTGATTCGCGGAATCCACTAGATAATTTGAGCAACGCTGATCAAAGAGCTATCACTAAATATGACGGGCCTTACATGGCACCCTGGATTTTAGAGAGAGAGAGAGAGAGAGAGGCCTCATCTGTTTGTTCCTGTGAACTACATCTTCCTTCACTACCAACGCTCTCTCCCTCCCTAGCCACCACATCCTCCCTCACCATTACCACTCTCACTCTCCCTGGCTACCACAAACTGAATTGCGGAATGGCATTGTTCAGAGGTCACATAACCATTGATCTAACATTTTCCCTCTTCATTCCTCCCGTACAGCCGGCAAAACCTTTTCGTTCAACAATAAAATACTTTCTCAAAAATATATCATGCTAGCAACCATCAATTTCTATTCTGCCATGGAAATGGATCAAATGTTGGCAACTTCGTGTTGAGGGGTTAACTCGCTCGTCTGGCAACTTCCTCGGCGTGTCTACAAACCCAGACAGAAGACAGGACGGCCTTTTTATGGCAGAGAAAAGAAAAACACATACAATACAATAAGATGGATATCCCTACATGAAAAGTTTGATAAGTAGATGAAGGGAAGGATTATGGGAAAGACTTACAACGATATATATACAATTACAAGGATGAACAAGAGTGATGATTTAGCAATATCTTAGGCACGTACTGGATGGCAAATATACTTAGCCTCAAAAGGTCTGATACGAAGCCGACGGGGTTTAAGAGAGCCTGCGGTATGGCACGGTTTGGCACATAATAAGTCTAAGACGTATGTCAGGGTCATAAAAAAGTCTCTAACATACTAAGACAGGGATATAACAAGTCTGGGACATAATAAGACCGGGATATAACAAGTCTGCGACATAATAAGACCGGGATATAACAAGTCTGGGATATAAGACCGGGATATAACAAGTCTGGGACAATAAGACCGGGACATAACAAGTCTGGGACATAATAAGACCGGGATATAACAAATCTGGGACATAATAAGACCAGAATATAACAAGTCTGGGACATAATAATAAGACCGGGATATAACAAGTCTGGGACATAATAAGACCGGGATATAACAAGTCTGGAACATAATAAGTACGAGGAAAGAAAAATATGGGACAAAGAGAAAGGGAATAACTCATGGGCACGAGACTTTATCCACCTTCACACACTCATGGTTAGCGTTGGTGACCATGAGTCAGCCCTCAGGGCTGGTGGATAAACAGGTGCCTGGCATAGGCTGGGTTACGTATGTGTGTTACATACCTTAGAGAGTGAAGACATGATACATGCATATATATAAATAAGCTTATGAGACGGGGCAACACGAGGGTAAAATCCCCTTCCCATAACACACACACACACACACACACGCACACACAATATCAACTTTGGTCACCGCATCTAAAAAGCAATAAGAGCTAACAAAGAGAAAGAGGACCTAAGTTACAGGAAAAGCTAATGCCATTAAATTTGACCACACAGGAGGAGAGATGAGTCGGGGTGACCTGATCACATCCTCAAAGTCTAAGTCCAAATTACAAGTGCTCTTGCCAGCACTGATTTGGGCAAAGTCTGAGCTTAACACTCTTATTCACAGAAGCACAGTCAATTATCATATCACATCTATTTAGTCAGACAACAGGAAATACGTAATCGAAATTCCCAAACATTAAAAGAAACATATCAAAGCCACAGATCTGCATGGTAGAGTCTGCACAGGGTACAGAGAGAGAGAGAGAGGGGGGGGGGGAGATACCTGCATATATTTGTAATTAACACTAAAATCTGTTTAACATCGTACTTACTATGACCATCCAATTATGCAACACGATTCCGAACATTATACACTCTGTGGGATCACTAGGCAACCTGATCTGGGCCAAGCAGAATATTTAAACATGGCTGACATAACCGCAGGCCAACCAGGTGGCCATCTCTATAGCCAGTGAGGCACAAAATCTCAACCCGAAGGTAATTTCCATACCACAGTCTTCAGCAGAGTCGACAGATATTTGCAATATTCATAAAAGACGAACAGATTACGCTTGATAACTCATGTAAGATGTTATTTCTTGAAAGGATACGATCAAGAACATCTGAAAAAGAGATGTAATGAGAGACACAGTCGCTACTGCAGCATGGAAAAATAAGACATCGAATTGACAGTAAATCACAGGTTTGTCAGGTAGATGTAACCTGTGTGTGGATTACGACCTCTTGTCATCACAAGGCTCCTCTCCTCACATACGTGTGGCACACTTGCTCTGTTCACAGTCCTGGGGTATCCTTTCCTTATGACCTGGGTCTCATTGTCCACATGCATGAGGGGCAAAATGGTGACCCTGGAACTTTTACACTTTTCACTGGATGCCCAAGCGACAAAATTCTTCCTTTGTCCTAACTTTCAGCCCCTTGATCACGACAGCACGATCCTTTAGCATGATGGGTCAACCTTTGAACCCTGACCTGACGCTGGTGGAGTCGAGAAATTTCAGGAGATCCATCATAGACAGCACCCAGACCAAGTACCTCTCCGGCGGGTTCCTGTGTGTGATATGGAACCACCCAATAGCCCGGAAACATTACGCATGCCATCGTCACTCCAACTTCCAACCAAAGCACACAAACAATCGAATCAAGTAACTTTTACGAGATTCAGTAAACCTTGTAATCATAGAACAATCATATCTTTACACGTAAGTCTAGTAAATAGGTATGACTGTGTGTGATATTCGGTTCCACGTTTGCTCATGTTTAGCTTCTCCTCCGATGGATGATACATTATACATCTGTGTCATCACCAACTGCCGAGACACATCTACGGCCGCCTAATGCCCTCCGCCCTTTGACGAACCTTGTCTAGGGTCGATCGACGACGTGAGTTACTTCACCAACTGGGATTACTGTAAACAAGGTCAACGTCCCAAGGTGCTGCTGCAGGAGGGAGGAGGGATTCTAGAGGTCCTATGGCACTGCTGCAGGAGAGAGAAGGCATTCTAAGAGCACTATGGTGCTGCTGCAGGAGGAGGGAGGCGTTACAGTGGTCCTGTGATGTTGCTGCAGTAAAAAAGTTGTTCCAGTGGTCCCATATTGCTGCTACAGGAGCTTGGAGGAGTGGCCGGACTTGCCAAAGTATACTGACCCAGCCTGTAATGTGTGGATGTATTCACGCGGTAAACACATGGGATCCTCATTCCAACACTCTAATCTGGCTCGTACAATACAGTACTGTCCACAGATATGGGCCGTGACCCATCCTGTGCTGTACTATTCAAGAGGTTGTACCTATGTATTAACACATGGGCACCTCATCCCACCTCTGTATCTTGACTAGTGTAACACTCTGCCGTAAACAGATATGGGTGCTGACCATCCTGTACAGTGCTTGTGTCTACGTACTGAAAACACGGGACTCTCAGCCACCTCTATAACCTTCCGAATATTTATCGTGCCTCTAATGTCTAGGCTCGCCATAGCACATTCACTGGTAAATATAGTAATGAACAAAAATACGATAATGAGGGCTATACATTGAAAGCTTTGGCGAAACACACATGACTGAACACATCAATGGTATAACTCCACCATCCACAAATGAGTAATATCTGGACTTGACAATCATTCAAACAAAACTTCTGAGGTGGATGTCTAGCATCTAGACAGGTGGACATCTGGCATCTTGAGTGAATGCCCAGTGAAGCCTTCGGGGGGTCTTCACTATCACAGCCCGGGCTGAGCCCAGGCTGCTGGATTGGTTCCTTGGTCGACCAAGCTGTTGGAAGCTGCAGCCCTCAGGCCCACATAGCCCCCACAGCCAGACTGGTCTGGTATACTCTGGTGGTACTGTCCAGACAACCTTTGACCTTCTCTACCGTGCATCACATGCTGTTGCTGATGGTGGATGGCAGGGTGTTGAAGAGTCTAGGGCCCCGGATGTTTTAAGGTGTTCTCTCTCTTTGTGCATATCGCACCTTTGGGTTTCAGAGGGAGTAGTCTGCAAAGTCTTCCGTGCCTGTCGTGCCAGTAGGATGTTACTTCGTGATTTAAGTTGGGAACTATACTTTCAAGGATCTTCCGGGTATAGATGATGAAACACCTCTCCCGCCACAAAACTTGACGACATGAATATCTTGCTATAATTTCCAGTCACAACTGACGTCATTCAAGCCTCCGTAGTAAAAAAGAAAAAAGCTTTTCTACTCTTTTCCTAGTGCAAACAGCCTCGAGCGGATCCAGTAGTCTGTTTCTGTTTGCATTACTTTGTAAGTAAACGTACGAATACTTTTTCTGACTGTAACTTTACATACCCAGTCGTTCCTAGCAAAAGCAATTAATGAAATTCTACAACTTACTAAGTTTCCTACCATTAGAAGAGGGTCTCCTAATCCACAATGCGGTGGGATGCCTGGTTTACAATATTGCAAATTGCAACCGGTGTGAGTCCCAGACTCGGACGTTGGTATACGAACGAGATATGCAATACAAAGATTAGTGGACTAAAACAGACTGTAAGGAGGGGACATGATGATGAGAGAGCTCTCCTCCAAGAGCACCGTGAAACATCTTATCTAACCTCTATCTGGACACTATCAGCGCAGCAGTAATGTCATCTGCCTTTACAGATAAGGAATGCATCCCCCTCACGCTCTTCAAGATAGGCGTCCCAACACGGAGCACATGAGTAACTTGTTCTTGTATCTTCCTTTCCAGTTTTTCACTTATCTTTTGTTGATCAATGTTTCGTTATACTTTACAGCTCTTCACTATCTTAAGTTGATTAATGCTACATTATACTTTACAGTTCTTTACTTACTTTAAGATGTACCAATGTTACGTTATACTTTACAACTCTTCACTTTAGTTGATCAATGTTACGTTATACTTTAGTTCTTCACTTATCTTTAGTTGATCAATGTTACGTTATACCACACAGTTCTTCACTTATCTTTAGATGTATCATTGTTACCTCATACTTTCCTTTGCAGTTCTTATCGTTAGTTGCATCAGTGTTAAGTCTTCATCCATTAGCGGCGTTTCCTGTGAATGGCCTGGTGCACCTGCGGTCTGCGGTTTCCTATGGCGCTGCCGATTCTAAATGGAGGCCAGAGGCAGGATGTCTTTAAGGCTGACTTTCGTCTGCTTTGTTTGATTCATGCTTCGTGAAAACACACACACACACACACACATGGGCTTCCGTGATAAGGTGGTTAGCGTCGCTAACCATGGTTCACGCACGGTCTCGCTAGCGTTCGAATCTTAGGCACAGCAGTCGGCCCACAACTAACACAGGTGTTCATCCTCCCCTCGAAGCCGGTCGATAAAAGGATACTTGGCTTAAGCTGGAGTATGTGTGCGTGTACATAAACATATCAAAGTAAAGACATAATAAATGGTAAGGAAACATGTCCACGCGTAAAACAATCCCGTAATCACAAACACACACACACGTATGAGAGGGCGGGAAGACTTGATCAGCCTACAGCCTGTCACCAGAACACACAAAATACGAACGTTGTAAACGGGGTAAATTATTTACACAGTTCAGTGCCAAAACTGTCTTCAAGTTTATCCGGATGTTCAGAAAACCTTCACACCATGCATCACACTGAAATTGGTGTCCGCATCACAAGGCTGGTCATCTATCATGAAGAAACATACAGGGCTGAGAAGGTCTAACGGAGGGCAAGCAAGACTGCACTGCAGGAGTAAGAGTTGAACTACACGGAGAGGACTGCAACCGCAGACTTCCTAGAGAAAAGACGGTAGATGGAAGGCATAACTACAACTTTTATATTACAGAATGGTTTTGATAACGTCCATACAGATCTGTTCCTTTTTACAAGGTAAAAATGAAGTAAACAGACGACATATGATCAGAGAGAGAGAGAGAGAGAGAGAGAGAGGTGGGGGGCCGAAAAACTTTTGTAGCACCAATGGTAGCAGAATGAAATTTAGTGAATGTAGAGAAAGTTAAAATATCCAGAATATCTGATCGTAGAGAGAGCTATAAGATATGGAGCTCTTGGATGTAAAACCCCGCTCCCTGTACATAAACATAGGTAATTATATATACACACACACACACACCAGAACCTCCATTTCCAGATGCCCGATCCACTGGCTGGTCCACAGGTATAACGGTGCTCGCGACTGGCCAAACTGACGTTGATCTGTCGAGTTATCCCTCGAGAGCCGAAAGAATACAGTCTTGTGGGGTGTGGAACAACTGCTGCCAGCGGCTCAACATGTGCAACTGTCTGTGATGTAACCACACCCACCGGATGTTGGGAACAGTTTGTCAATGGCCTCGGGTTCTTGAATCAGACGACCTGACACGAACGTTTATATATATATATATATATATATATATATATATATATATATATATATATTCCAGTGAATATAGAGACGTATTTTACACATAACTTTGGCTGCGAAAACTAAGCCCCACCACCAACCGCAGACTTCCAGACGCCCTACACCACTATCGAGTCGTCACTGAAGATACGTATCTCTCCATCCTGGTGTGCCCATAGTAACCCGGGACAGAATGTTGCCATCCATCAAAGCACATATTTCCCCTGAGCTTACTGCCACCAGCCCCCACGACACGATCGGGCCAGAGTAACTCCCTTCACAGACAGAGGGACTGACACCTGATACACTGGGGTCCGTCAGTGAGGCGCACAGACGTCTCTAGCACTCCTTCGACGCCATCCAAGGACATCGCTACCATAAGCAGAGATACTTATAAGTTTTCACGTTATCCTCACGTGTTAAGAGCTCTATGAGTGTCCTGACTAGTCATGTAGCGTCATCAAGGATGCCACACATGCATAAACAATCACTTTCCTCTCTTGATGATGATCTTCGGGCATGCAATATCCTTGTTTTGCCTACAAGCATTTTCTAACTCTTAATCATTTAGCTGCTTCAAAGGGGAAGAGCCGTATCCTGAAACCCCCTCCAGAGCTGGCCATTAACCAAACTGAACGTTAATGTAGTACATGTAGCCTTGGTTGCTAACTTGCTAACTCAAAATCCAGACGTAATATCTCATATTCTAACGTCAACAAATACACGACGACAACATCATGCTCGTCTGTGTACAACAGGAAGGACCGTCACGCAACAGTAAGTCACCACCTTCGTTTATCGCTAGTATTTATGTTTCTTATTTTCCTGCTCGGGGAACAAAGATTCAGACAGCTGTTGGGCTTTGTTCGATCCGCTGTGATGGTTCTGTAGTGTTGCAAGTTTCCACCCCCTCCTCCGCCCCCACTTCAGCACGACACTACGACCTCTGACATGAAGATTCGACCCCTGGGTATGAAGGTATGACCTTTTACCTTTAGAAGCCGCTTCAAAGGTCATTACACACGGGTCGTACCGTCGCTGGGATCCAATTCCACCTCCACCTACAAATGAACAGGACAACGTACTCTGTTCTCCCCTCTGTCTGCTTTCCCTATACCGTATACCCCCGCCTGTTGCGCTTTTATAAAACAAGGATGTCTACTCCTTTTGCTCCAGCTGGCCATATCGAGGTTATGCTGTTCCTCCCGATGCCTGTATCGTGTCATCCTGCCACCACCAAGAGAAGGGCGTGACGGTAAACGTTCCAGCAAGACTGGAATGACGACTTACACTTCCCCATTTGCTTCTGGGAATAAATGACCTTTACTTTGGTGTCGAGGCTTACACTGTACCCTCATACTCTCCACCAGTCCTACCAACAGATAAGTCCTACTGACTGGTTAACCAGGTTTGGGGATTCAGGCCTACAACAATCAGAGTCACTTTGCCCGTCAATGTATGTGGTAACACCATCCGAAAAAACTTGTTAACACCTTCTTCAGGAGTTAAGGGTAATTCTCAACTCCTCATACATTCTCACGATGCATGTGGCTCTTACCTACACTCTGTGGACTAATGAGGGAGCATCCTTTCTCCTGGCGTCTTCCTCCTTCGTCTCAGCCTCTTCCTCCACTGTACCTCTGGCTACAGCGTTTCGGACTTCACTTTGTTCTTTTCCATCAACAATTTTGGTTTATTTTACTTATTTTTTTCATATATATGTCAAAAAAATTCTCATCATTCTTACTGTCAGAGTTTTTGCATTACTTCTCTCTCATTCTCCAAGCGAGTTACATCTGAAGCCTGTATGGTGTAGAAGTTTAATTCCAATTTCTCAATGTTACTAGGCGAGGAATACTAGACATATTTTTCAATATGTTTCGGAAATGTTTTCGTCTCATTCCTTTACACTGTACTCAGTTCCATGAGTCTGTCCCAGAAGCTAAATGCAGTGACCTCGCAGTGTGTGGTGGTGAAATCAGCATAGTCAAACACAGAGACGGAGTGGGATACTTGTTACCCATGTCTCTGGACTGAAACTGGTTCACAGCACTTAATCTTGGTCCTTGGCTGATCTTACTGTCACCTGTACATGCATCCTGTACTGTACTTACAAAATGGGAAATATCGTGTTTCCTCTTTTCCCCTTATCAACGGCTCTTTGTTCTTTTCAATTTTCGTGAGACAAAGTTCACGTTTTTCTTTTTTTCCCCTCCCTTTCCTGTAAGCTAATAATTCCTTCGCTGAGAGAGACCGTTTATAAGAGGTCCTTCACCTACTGTGAGAGCGTCGCCCTCGCCTGAGCCGGGAAGCAGTTACATTCCTTCCTGACTGGTACGTGCCTGATGCACTGCTGAAGTCCTTGGCTGCTTCAACATTCCGAATATTCTTCCAGTGCTTTGCCATTCACAAGGACTCCCACTACACAGTAGGAAGAGAACTATTTCTTCCTGTGCAAGAACACTGCACACACGTAATTTCCGACAAGAACTGTTAGAAAATATCTTAAACTGGCCCTCTGCGTTGGCGCATGGAATGGGGTCAAGATTTACCATCCAAGCTGTCAGTACTGCATGGGCAAGTACTGGGAAGAAGAAATCATTAAAACATCACAGCAAATCATGCAAACACTGAAGCCCCACTGTGGGTCCCTGCTGGTAGTATACCGCCTAAGAATGTGATCACGTCCACTGCTTTACCAAGACAACCTGGCCCGATGGTTATCTTGACAACCATGCCATATGGTTATCAAGACAACCATGTCTACTGGCTTCTAAGCCCACAAGTTATCAACACAGCCATATCCAATGGTTACCACAACAACCATACGTAATGATTACCAAGACAACTATTCCAAATGATCACCAAGGCAACTATGTCTACAAGTTACCCATACAATGAAGCCCATTGGCTACCAGTGTTACGACGTCAGCGTTACCACAACTACGCTCGTTAGTTACTACCACTACCAGTGGACTACCATGTCCAATAGGTGCTACAACTACCATGTCCACTGGGTCGCAGGATCAGCCCACCCCTCAAGTTACCACACCCACCACAACCCCACAGGGCAACTTCATTACCACGCCCAGCGGGTGATCTAATTACCACCTCTCCATTACCATTATGACCTGTGCGCCATATGGTCACCAATACAACCACTGTGACCATTAATTAGGACACCTACCATGTCTGGGTGACTTGCAACAGTTGTAACTAAACTTTCTGTTGAAATTCTTCTGCAACACCGCACGGTCTTCCGTTACGATTCCTCTGTTGTATTGCACCGACGTCTACAATAATGAGTTTGAGTATACGACTTGCGTCGTAAGGCTAATGCGCCAACATCAAATTGCATTTTCATCGTTTACAACAAACTAACATCTAAGCTTGTGGCGGATAAGGAAGCACAGGGGAAGGATGCTGGTGACCGGAGTCCGGTATTCTCAAATCCAGACGTCAAAGACCCGAGAGTCCGGATGATAGCAGATAAGCCGGTTAAGGATCCCTCCCCTTCCCCCCCCTCTCCCCCCCCCCCCCCCCCGCATAAACTCCCAGAGAAATATAAATAGCGGGCAGGATACCATCAACAAGGTGGGAGGGAAATCTAGATCAGGTCCCCAACACTCTGAGATCCGAAGGCTGCCTTGCGGGGCCCTGCTGTAGCCCACGTCTCCAGCGGTGAGGGGAGCAGAGCGAAGCGACCTGGTCCCAGATCCAGCTGTGCGAGGGAAGACAAGTCCCGGAAACCCCAGAAGAAAAATGCACGGTGGGCGGGCCAATCTCACACCGGCTGAGGTCGTTCAGTACAACGCTATATATATATATATATATATATATATATATATATATATATATATATATATATATAT